>JAJLTW010000103.1:0-44523 GCA_030564125.1 Myxozyma lipomycoides
AGCCTCAACTGAGAGATGGAAGACTGCGATTGTGCGTTTTAGTATTGTTGTTTTTCGTTTTTGATTAACCACAAAAATTGCAACACACGATTGGCTAAACCTTAAAGTACCTCCACCACTTAGTACTATGGACACACCTTTAGGTCCAACAATCGCACATGCCCTCGATAACCGAGAGTTGTCTTATTAGGAACCCCTATGAACGTATAGATAGAGCGATGTAGTACCTGAGTAAGTGTATTACAAAGTATACGCAGTGTTACTATAGACTTGGTTTTTATCAATGATACTATCTAATACCGGAACTCACTCTACTGAGGTCCAGTGGCCGCAACTTCAAGACAATATCAAGAGTTCGCGTTTTTTGAAAACTTGCGCTACAACAACAAAACCATAAACCTCTAAACAAATCCCATAGCAATTAAATTGATTCAAAAAGTAATATTTCGTTGGATTTTATTTTCCATTTGAGTGTCGTGTCGGCTAGAGAGATCGCTTTGAAATCCGGGAATTTTGTATTACGGGCTTGAAAAATTTGGCGCTCACATGCTACCCTAACCCCACTAAGACTAGGAATTGCACGTGATTAAACTTTAAATTTGGACCAATCAGAGCTTGGCATCGAAAACTTGCGCGTCAATTGTGGGAGTCTGATATAAAGACACAACTCAACTAAACAGCTAACTAGCACTTTAATATTATTCTTTGGGAAATTTTACTGTATGCTTCAGTTTTTTCTTTTATGCTTCTCAGGTTATAATCTGTATGTGTTGGGTATAACTTCAAATAAGTTCATAGAACAACAGGAATTTTGCATGGATTAGTGTTTTATTTTTTTGCTATTCGGTTAACTATGACATATTTATTTTTTTTTTTTTTTTGTATTTTATCTTTATGTTCTTTTACTTTCACTTCTGTATTGCATATCACTACATTCGCTTATAGTTATTAGTAAACTGCTCATCGCTATACCTGGTACACATGTCAACCGCCAAGACTTCACAAAGTTGTGCCTAGGTTCAGGAATAGAATTAATCTGTAGGGCATAAGTTATGGATATAGCTTGTTAGTGAATGTCTAACCACATACATTACTACATACTGTAACTAGTTATATATTATTACGTACATATGAACATACAAAAATTTCATTAGGGATAGGGTTTTTATTAAAAATTTGGCGCTTTTGGGTTAGGAGTAGTGTGTTATAGTTGCGGCCACTGTACAAAGAAAGACTTTTCCGCTTTACCCCAGTCGCGGTAAGGGTTCAGGTATCTCTCATACCCTACTTTTGTAATCAAGTAATAGTACCACTCTTCAAACACTCTACGACTAGGTTTTTCTTATACCCATTTTACTCAGGTATTGATCTTGAATAGTACTAGAGTTGTAACACATTTGTTCACAGCCCAAATAGATTTTTTAACAGCATCTTGTCGACGGAGAAATAATTGGCGAGATGTGTGGACGCCCTCGGTGTTACATAACACATTTGTCAGCGGCGAAAGTTGGGACGGTATTTCCGGGTAAAGGAGTTCCGGCGCGGGAGGCGGATGTGCCCGCGCGGGGGGGGGAGGGGCAGACTAAAAAGTATATAAACGACGAAGCTGGCGGCGACATTGATATTAATTTGGATTACAACAATCTACAACAATCATAGACATGGCATTTCCTCAAAATAATCGAACTTGGCAGATTCTGGAAGCAGCTGAACGGGGGAAGTTTGCTGTTCCTGCATTCAACTGGTGAGTTGATAGATCGTGTTGAAAGTTATTCAGTTGTTGATTGTATAGTTATAATACTGAAGGAGTGCTCGGAGCAATTCGAGCAGCAGAGAAGTTAAATGCACCGGTGATGGTCGAGTTATTCCCGTGGTCGATGCATTTCTACGGCAAGCACTGGATCAAGTTTTGTGCCGACGCATTGCACAACGCCAAGGTGCCGATGTCACTACACCTGGACCATTGCACGGTGATCGAGGACGTGCATCTTGCGATCGACGAGATGTGGTTTGATAGCATCATGGTCGACGCATCTTCGCACGATCCGGACGAGAACGCAGCGGTAGTGGGCGAGATTGTGACCAAGGCCGCGACCAAACACATCACGATCGAGGCAGAGTTGGGCCGGATCGTCGGTGGTGAAGACGGTGTACCGACGGTGGAAATGGAGGCACTTTATACCGAGCCTGAGTTTGCAGCTGAGTTTGTCGAACGAACTGGAGTGCATTTTCTCGCGCCGTCGTTTGGTAATGTACATGGGCCATATCCTCCCGGTGGTCCTGAGAAGTACTGGCAACTTGACCGATTGACCAAGATCAAGCAGATGATTCCGGACGGAGTCAAGATGGTGTTGCATGGTGCGTATCCTATTATTGAGGATTTGTATAGACATACAATCACTCACGGCGGCGTACGTAAGGTCAATCTCAACAAGAATCTTAATATGGAGATATTGGAAAATTGGAAGAACAATGCTGGTAGCCAAGAAATGATTAACATTACTGAACAATCGGTTGAAGTGTTTCAAAAAGAAGCAGAGGATAATATTAGGTTGCTTGGATGTGCTGGAAAAGCGGGGGATGTGATTACAACGTATTTTGATTAAAAAAAATTAACATGGGTGTAATATTATCAATTATAAAATCAACCCATAAAACTGACAGAAAACCAAATCCAGTATAAAAGACCAAGATAGTAAGCAATCCCTAAATGACCAATGTTACAATCCAAAGGCAAATAAATACCTAACAAGTCAAGTTGTCTAGCGGAACGGACGAAAGTATGTAGTAAATACCGTGCGTAAAGAAAGAGTGTAGAACATGTCTGGAATATTATTAAGTTAACTTATTCTACATGGCACAATAATCTACCGAACGCGGCCCCCCCCTTTTTCCCCCCACGGAACTTCTCATTACATACATCCTCTATACAGTAAGTTACCCCTGAGTTAGTTCGGCCACTCGGTTATATCCTGCACCTACTCAATTCGGTAATTCCTCAACCACACCCCCCCCCGCATCAATATAAATAGTCTTAGTAAGTCGTCGTCAATTTAGTAGTTTAATCTACAATACAATCAATTTGAAAATGCATGTCTTAATTACTGGTGCAGCTGGATTTATAGGCCAGATCTTGGCGACCGCGTTAGTTGCCGAAGACATAGTGACAAAGCTTACATTGATTGATATCGTATTACCACCATGTCCAGAAACTTCCAAGCCGGTGGTATGTAAAGCTGTTGATTTACTTACTAGTTCAGTATTTGGACCGGACATTGATGCAGTGTATATTCTTCATGGGATCATGTCAGCTGGATCTGAAGCTAATTTTGAACTTGGGATGAGTGTGAATTTAGATGCAACCAGAGCATTGTTAGATGATATTCGCAAACAAGGTGATGGATCTACAAGGGTGTTGTACGCTTCAACATTGGCAGTACATGGTAATCCGGTCCCTGATCCATGTACCGAAGCGGTTGTTCCTAAACCGGAGTCATCATACGGTACCGAGAAATTAATTTGTGAACATTTAATTTCAGAATATAGTCGTCGAAAATATTTTAATGGATTAAGTATGAGATTTCCAACAATTTCAGTTCGATCAGGAAAACCAACTGCGGCAGCATCCAGTTTCTTAAGTGGGATTATTCGTGAACCACTTAATGGTCAACGATGTGTGATTCCGGTTGTTGATCGACAGTTTGCATCATGGATTTGTTCACCGGCTACATTGTTACATAATCTGGTATATGCACTCAAGATGGATTTGGCAGCTGTTGGGTTTAATAATCGAGTGGTTAATTTACCTGGGATTTGTGTCACGGTACAACAAATGATGGACGCATTGGCTGAAGTTGGTGGTAATGACAAGCTTGAGTTATTGGATGAACAAGAAGATCCGACGATTGTACCGATGTTATATTCTTGGGTTCCACGGTATAGTAATGAGTTTGCGACCAGTTTAGGATTTGTTGAGGATCAGTCGTTTAAACAAGCAGTGATAGATTATAAAAATTCATTATTGTGGTAACGCATGATCATATCCTCGATCACGAATAGTTTGAAGTACATCGGTTGTTAGTGTTTTTGTAGCTGCATCAATAAATGCTTGATAAACTCCTGGTTCTTCAAATACACTACAAAAGTGCCATAATGTCTTGATTCGTTTTAAAAATCGATCATGAGTTTCACCAAGTTGTAAGATTTGTTGACCGGCAGTAGTTAAAATATCGACTAAATCTGGTCCGGTACCAGGTTGTCGAGTCGAATAATCTTGAATAGCTTGTTTTAAATCAAATGATTCCAAATCGGTCGGATTATCCAGTAATTCGTCAATGTTGATAACTTGTGGAGTAATATCCGGTTGATCTGATATATATTTCCGTTTGTTTGATTTATATTTCGGTACTGGTTTTATATCTGCGATTGAACAAAGTTTGGTGACTAATTTCTCGGGTAGATCCGGTTGAACACAACCGGACGGACAAGTAACGATATGATTTTGATCGAGTGCACGTTGACGTACGTTCAAACTAACATTTGTCGCAACTGGATCTTTAATTTGAATTTGATTATCGTCGGCGGTGGCGGTGCTGGTCATACAATCGACAAATTCCGACATTGTAGATAAAAGTTCATTAGACGGTAACAAATGATGTTTTGTTAATTGATGACCGGTAATAGATTTCAAGTTTTTGAGTGGTCTGAATTTATATTTCCGAACGTCTTCCGCAAACGGGACCTGGACTTCAATCAATACGTCAGCGTGAGGAAGTAATAATACCATTACTGGACCAGAATTATCCCTTGTTACTAATCGCGCAAGTGCACAGCACTTAGATTGTTGTAGTGCGTTGACAAAACTATTAAACGCGATCGACATTGCTGGAGTTGAAGATTTTGAGGACGGGATAATATAATTGGTTGGAGATAATAATTCCCATGGTTTTATTGAATTGATTTCAATAAATCCAAAGATTTCAATCGATTTAGATGTTTCGAATTGTAGGGTTGAATTTTCTTCTGATCCGATCGGGATTACTGTACTACCATAAAGATAACCCTTATCTAAATCATTAACACCAAGTTCTTGTCCATCATTGTCGTCTTCCTCGTCCTCGTCATCATCGTCATTGGTTTTTATAATTGAATATCGTCTTTCAAATTTGACATCACCAGATTGACCATCTTTACAATAATACATTGACCCAACCATCGGACCTTGTCGTTTAACATATCCAAACCGTTGAACTTGAAATATAATCAAATCATTATCATCAGGATCTGGTGATGACCTTAAACTTAAACCACCGGTATAAGTCGCGACTGGGAATTTTTTTAAAAATGATGGAATCGACAGATCTTCAAACATTGTAAGCGAGTGATTGATTGGACCACCACCGGCTTGATCAAGACTTGTCATAAACGATGGGATATCTGAAGTCCATATAGATGTGTTGACACCGATATTAATCATATCGATTGAGATATTTGAAGATTGTAATCGGTCAGCGATGATATTATTGGTGTCGGGATCAGTTACCAATTGCCGACAATCATCAAAATCCGACACCACAACAATTTTTTTAATAAATTTCAAATGTTTACAAAAATCTTCAATCAATTTGATCCCGACAATAATTCCTGAAATGATATCACCATCGACTCCGTTGTCGACATGTCGGATTGAATTATGAATATATCGATATGCACTAACCAAAATTTGTTGAGGTCGCATTATTAATTGAATATTTTCATACCCATCTTGTCCTTGATCTGTCAAGTCGTTTTCAGTTTTTGAGCTTCCGGTTAATAAAACTCCGACCATATCAGTCTTACGGCCGGATTCGATCTTTAATCCGATCGCGTCATCAATATATGACAGTGTGTTTGATGTGAACCGATAGGTAGATGGTGATACATCGACAATGTAAATTGTGCACTATCAATTAAAACCAAATACTAAAAAAACCAAATGAACATACCTGTTTTGAAGCCATTTTATCGTAATTTGTATATTATTCATTCTGTATCTTTACGACCCCGACCAACGCGTAACCCGTATAACTTCGCGCGCAGTACTAACCCCATCATTTCCCACTAAGTAAGAAAATTTCAAAAGCCGGGATTGTTCGGACAAAGAACTCGAATGACAAGTTTTAACACACTCATCACCGACATACTCACCCACATTCTTTTGAAATGTCAAATTGGATCCGAGGATTATTTTCATCAAATTCTGATTCACAACCACCACCACCACCACCACATATAGTATCAAAACAACAACAAGACGAAGTAGTTGTGTCGGTTGAAGATATATTATCGCCACTCAATCATACCGGAATTCAACATTCTGCTGGTAGTTTATTCCCACCAGGACAAAAGATTGAACAACAACCATTTGAAGAAGTTTCAGCTTACGATAGTGTTAAGAATTATACAATGGTGGGTGGAGTTATTCGAGAGGTGTTGATGGTTGTGCTGATTTTGTTTAGAGTCATCCGATTATTATTGGGTTTGGAATTGCTGCAGCTGCATTAACAGCACGAGCATCGATTCGAGCAATTCAAAGATATAGAGGTATTGGAGGAGCTACAGCTAGTGCAAGTGGGAAATTTTTAAAAGGAGGATTTGATGCAAAGATGAATAATAAGGAAGCACTTCAAATCCTGGGATTGAATGAGAGTACATTAACAAAAAAGGGATTAAAAGAATCACATCGAAAGATTATGTTGTTGAATCATCCTGATCGAGGTGGAAGTCCATATTTGGCTACAAAGATTAATGAAGCTAAAGATTTTTTGGAAAAACGAGGAGGTGGACGATTGAAATGAGAGTTTTGTAAATAGTATAATGAGAAGAATAAAATAATCAATACAAAAAATAGAATTAATCTTCCCCAACCCCCCCCCCCCCCTCTCTTTACCTACCGTACCGGTTTCCTATTCCAATAATTCCTTAAACCTATATCCATTCCGATGTCATGTTGTGACAAGACATTTAACGCCTCCAGCGGGGTAATATAATAAAATAATAAAAAAACAACAAACAAGTGATAATGGGTTATTCATCCATTTTACCAAAAACACCTAGGTCGTCATTATCATCATGCAATGACATGTCATAATCATCATCAGAAGGTCGAGTGATTGAAGTAGATGAAGAAGAACCGGCTCTTGAAGATCGAAGGTCCATCATATCGTCGTCGTCGTCGTCATCAAATTGATCATCTTCCTCTGTCATTGATACTAAAATCGATGCTGCTTCGAGTAATTGAACTTGTTGATGTTTTGAAATTAAAAGCTTTGAAGTTACATTCCATTCAGGAGTATGTTCCCATCTATAATAACCTGGTTAGTATTGATGAGACTGGAAGGGGTGTATGTGGACCCACACCTTGCGGGGGGGAGGAGGGGTTCGCGTCTGCACCCAATCGATTGATATAAACTTACAAATGCTTGGTCAAACATGAAATATGTCTATAACCTTTACCACACATTTCACATTTAACATCTTCTTTTAATCGACCACTAGTTGATTCCGAGTCGGAGAACCTGCGAGCAGCCAAGATCCGACGCGACACAAACGATGAAATTGATGACGATACTGAACTACCGGAGCTGCTCATATTTGGAGAAAACCCAGAATCAATCAATGAATGTCTTGGAATTGAATATGGAGCGGTTGATGAAGGTGAGGACGATACGGTCGAGTAGGACGATCTGCGACGCGATGGTATGTCCTATGGATTAGCATAACCCAACACCTACAACAACAATACCAAGATTGCATACAGTTATGGCGGCCATTACTATTGATGTATAGTTTCCAAAATCAAAAAAAGGGAGCTGTGAATATTGTGTAGGAAATTGATGTTATATAGAGTATGTATGAAATAAACAAATCTCTTCCCCCCAGGTTAAATATAATCGGTCAGGGAGGGACGTGGTTGTTGCGTTGGTTGTCCTCGAGAAGCGCAATTGTGTGTAGTTTGCGGCAAACCCAAAAAAAAAAAAAAAAAAAAAAAAGAATTGAATAACCGAAACCGGCCGGGACAGGGAAAGTGAGTAACTAAGCTTACATACATACATATGTAAGCGGCGACACAATGCGGGATACCTAGTTAGAGCAATGGCGAGTTAAGAAGCAGACAAACAAAAAAAAAAAAAAAAAAAAAACCCCCGAGAAATAAAAAACAGAGATAGAATAGTTGTATATATATTATATATATATATACATATATAACAACACGTCTTATAGTCGAACTGTGTGGTGGTTAGGGCATTTCCTGCAGGGCTGCCTCGGCTCACGCAATCCGCCAGGGTAAGAGGGCGCCAGGACGTCAGGGCTGGGATGTAGTTGTTATTTTTACACCGTTCGTGCCCTTTTTTTTTCTTTTCTCCCGATGCGACTCGGCGAGCGTGATTTTTCTGGCAAAAACATCGTCGTCTGTCGTCGGTGGCCCCGATGCACGCAGCTGTGTGACGTCACTATGTAGTTATGTAATAATAATCACATGACCCACCCCCCCCCCTCCCCCGTTCCCCAATAGTAGTTAACTATTACTTAACAGTTAACTAGTTACAGTGGGTTATGTAATAATTTTATGTGCAGTTCCCGGTCGGTCGTTATTAGCCAGCCAATCATCATTCACCGCGGTGCGTTCGTTACCCCCGGGGAAGTGTCAGTCGCACGCAGCCCCCTAACCACCGAGGCCTTCTGGCCGCTTCGGAGAAACTCTTGTTGTTGGGGACCACCGCCCGCACAGATGGGGGTGTTTGTACATACTGTATATTGCCGGCATTCACTTACCACATTTCGCAAGAGTTGTAAGATCCAATTCTAGGGACTATATACATAATAAAAATTTAAAAAGAAAACAAAAAAAAACAATATGACAACAAAACACGCATACGCACACACACACACACACACACAAATCAATTAAACTTTAAGCTGTAGGTTGAGCTGATGATGGTGGTGGTGGTGGTGGTGCAGGAGATTTGTTTTCTGATGATGGTATCGGTTGATCGTCATCACCATGAGTAACATACTTATCAAACGCAACATTACGATCATCAAACGGACGTGGTCCAAGTAATCTTCGAACATCGTCTCTTGAAATCACTTCTTTGGCAAGTAATTCTTCTGCAATCAACCCAATCTGATCTTTCTTTGACTCCAACAATTCTCGACATAATTTATGGGCTTTATCACTTATTCGTTTAACTTCTTCATCAATCGTACGTGCAGTCTCATCCGAAAATGGCTTTTTCGGATTGGCTTCGTCTTGTTGAAAACATACTAACCCAATCTTCTTTGACATGCCCCATTCAGTAACCATCATCGTAGCCATCCGAGTAACCTTGCGGAAATCATCCATCGCTCCAGACGTTACCGATTCAAAATGAAGTTCCTCTGAAACTCGTCCGCCCAATGTCATGATCATTCGGTCCATAAGTTGCTGTTCACTCATCAACATCGAGTCCGCCGGTGCATATTGCGCGTATCCAAGTGCTCCTACCGTACGAGGAATAATCGAAACCTTGAGTAATGGGTCGGCATACTTGAGATACCATCCACAGATTGCATGTCCAGCTTCATGATACGCCACCGTCCGGCGTTCTTCCGGTGACAATACCCTGCTTTTCTTCTCAATTCCTGCAATCACCCGTTCGATCGCCTGCTCAAAATGCAAAATTTCAACTGTGGAAAATCCCTTGCGTGCCGCAATCAACGCTGCTTCGTTACAACAGTTTGCAATATCTGCGCCACTGAATCCGGCTGTTAATGCTGCTAATCGGCCACTAAGCTTGGTTAGGTCAAGTGATGTCTTGATCTTTTGTAAATGAACTTGGAAAATCTCTCGACGGCCCTCGACATCAGGTAAATCAATCGCAATGTGTCGATCAAATCGCCCAGGTCTGGTAAGTGCATTATCAAGCACATCCATTCGGTTCGTACCCGCCAACACAATCACATGTTCGTCGGTTTGGAAACCGTCCATCTCAACCAATAACTGATTCAATGTCGATTCACGTTCATCATTGTTTCCAGCAAATCCTCGAGACCGACTTTTACCAATCGCATCGATTTCATCAATGAAAATAATACACGGTGCAAGTTTACGTGCGGTTCGGAACAAGTCGCGCACTCGTGATGCACCAACACCAACAAACATCTCCACAAATTCTGAACCAGAAACAGACAAAAATGGAACTCCGGCTTCACCTGCAGTAGCCTTGGCAATCAAGGTCTTACCGGTACCTGGCGGACCACCCAAGATCGCACCCCGAGGAATCTTGGCTCCCAATTTCTCATATTTCTGAGGATCCTTAAGAAAATTCACAAATTCCATGATTTCTTCCTTGGACTCATCCATACCAGCCACATCCTTAAACTTCACCTTGACATCTTTTTCTTGATTAAACAGTTTTGCCCGAGATTTGCCAACTCCGAATAATCCACCACCGGGTCCAGCAGCACCAGCTGATCCACGACGACTCATGTAATACAAAAATCCAACCAACAAAATCGTAGGTAGAAGTGAAAACAACCCGTTCCAAAATCCACGCTCGTCAACATAAGCAACCGGTAAGAAATCATTAGCATTTACTCCCAAATCTTTCTGTGCCTCGCTCAAGTTGCGCTCAAACGAGTCCACCGATCCGATTGTGAAATACCAATGAGTAGAACGAACAGTAGCATCAGCAGTATCCTTAAGCGTAACCTGAACAACATTGCGGTTGACAACAGTCAAGCGTTCGACAAAACCCTTGTCAAGCAATGAAGTACGGAACTCTTGCCATGTCAATTCTCTACCAATCGGTTGATCAAACATCTTGATAATCAAGAAAGCAATTAAACCAGCAATCACAAAATGTGTAATCTGCAACGGTGGAATGTTGAATTCAATATTATCAGTTCTCTTCTTTCCGCTTTTACTGTTATTGTTGTTGGTAGTCTTTTCCTCACGACTCTCGTTCTCTTCCTTGGTCTCATTCTTTGGCTCTTCTTTCTCACGTTTCTTTAATCTGTTGATAGCCTCTTCCATCCGAAGCTTGGCTTCCATTTCAGCCCGTCTGAGTTCCATTTCTTTTTCAAACTCCTTCTCGCTCTCAAGCCGTCGTTTCTTGAACTCATCATCCTCTTCCTCCTTGTCTTCCTTCTTAGGTGACGAAGCATACCCACGACGCTGCTGTTGTAACAACATCATAGCTCGAGAACACGGCAATGCTGTCAACCTAGGCTGGTTGGCAAACGCAAGTCCCGACGAAGCCGACACCGGTACTCGCATCATGTTACGACACGCAACCGAGCGCATGATCGACAACACTTGCGATCTAGTTGCCGCCATATCTAAACTGATTAGTTATAATCCGTTCAATAACTTGACGGAATTATCGACATACTTGCTCAAGGCTCAGTGGCGGGTGTGATGACAGATCAGGACAAACTGCACACGGAACCGCACTGTCTGCAAAACCAAGTCTATAAACCAAGCGAACAAAAACACCAAGTTCACTCAAAACACCAAATAAACATCAAGTGTCCGTCCTTCTTGGGTTTGATGTCGTATTTCCTGACACGGGTTATTCATTTGATGTTCAAAAATCATAAAAAACCATTCCACAACGCAAACCTCGCGCGCCGCCACGGGTAGGGTAAACTAAACCTGCTCGCTGCTGACGCAGAGTGCGTGGCGACTGGGTCCCCGGTGCACGGCTATCCACAGCTAGATTATACGAGATAAATGTAATACAGATGGTGCTGTGTTTGTCAGTAATTAAGAGTATCTTTTGACAAATTACTACGCCTTTCTTATAATCGTGGGAATATTATATCGTTATGATCTAGGCACTTTGTAGTTACTAATTGCACTTTAAAAGACTCCAGCGAATCAGGCCATCTACAAGATCAAATGTATATCAATCTCATTTGACTTTACACGAAAACCTCTTGGTCAAATCGTAACTTACAAACTTGGAAGCATAGTAATAAAATGTAACTCAATTTAATAATAAAAAAAGTGATGGAAGGGGTGGGGGAGAAAAAAAGTAAATGAAAATAAAATATAAAAAAAAACACAAGACAAAACGCAAAGTATTTTACTTTAAAACTAAACAACTGGTACAGATAAGGCAAACGTCGTTTTAACAAACAGCAAATTGCAAAATGGGCGGGCTGGAACATAAACGGAAACGGACATACATTTTACATCATATATGGGTTTATGAGCGCTTGCGCAAGTTTGTGCTCAGCCATTCCAATCCTAAACATAAGGTGTTAGCACAATCATTACTCAATTGCAAGCTTTAATCATGATATTATACCTTCGTAAAGACCGTCACCGGAAGTGGCGCACGTGGCCTGAATGTACCAAGCCCGTTGTCTGAGCGAGTGAAGACCAAGCTTCTCCGTGATCTCGGCAGCGTTCATAGCATTAGGCAAATCTTGTTTGTTGGCAAACACAAGCAAAAGCGCGTCTCTGAGCTCATCTTCGTTGAGCATTCTCTGGAGTTCCTCGCGGGCTTCGGACACACGCTCTCTATCGTTACTGTCAACAACAAAGATGATACCCTGGGTGTTTTGGAAATAATGACGCCACAGAGGACGGATCTTGTCCTGCCCACCGACATCCCAAACTGTGAACGAGATGTTCTTGTACTCGACAGTCTCGACGTTGAATCCGATGGTTGGGATCGTGGTCACGATCTCACCGAGCTTGAGCTTGTACAAAATGGTACTACAACATTAGAATCAAAAAAAGAACCAGCCATCACCACTAAGATGATTACGCTTACGTTTTACCTAACTGTTAGTAATCAATCACAATATAATGGATTAGTAAAAAAAAAAAAAAAAAAATACGACGCGATCCGAAATGGCGCCTGCCCAACTTGCCACCGTATCACGATTGACGGCACACATCAAAGCAACAACTTGACAATCGAATCAATAGCCATCATGGGCAGCAGCAATTGCCATTAACAACATCATCTGCAAATGTGTGAAACCAGAGCAAGGAAAAGGGGCGAGTGAGCAATCGGCCACGTAGATACTAGAGATACGCGCGCGCGACCATCAAAACAAGCAACACATACCAGCAGCATCAAGACCGACCATCAATATTCTCATTTCCTGCAGTGTGAGAAACGTAAATCACTACCCCCGAACCAACTGAATCCATACCTTGCGACCGAACAGGCCCTGTAAAAGCTTCGAGATTGACAGACCCATGATGACGAACTGTGTATAATATCTGCGTCTAAACTGTATATATTATCTGCAGCAACCAAGGTTAGTAACCGACCCATCAAAACCATGCGATCCTGCAGCAGCCAATTGAAGACTCGTCCGATCGAGCGCAGCGTCGCTGGAGCATCATGATCATCATCATCATCATCATCGTTGCTCGGCAGCCAACCGCAGCACCACAGCAACAGCGCTTCCAGCAGCACCCCCAGCGACACCGGGCAAGACCGGACGGAATCCAATGCTGCCGCCAGCACATCGCGACACAACGCACCTGTCTGCGTATTGAATCTGGGCGACGAACGACGTGCGAATGCTGCAGCTTCTGGCGGGGGGAGGCCTCTCAGTGCTCGAAGGGGTGCGAAGGAGCGAAGAAAACTACCGACCGCAGCTGTGTCGTGGTGTCGTCGGGTTTCCTTCCTTTGGCTGCTGCGTCCGGCGGTTGACTGGGTCTGGACCCTAGCCCTGGGGAGAGGGACTGGCCTCTGCAGCGTCACCCCCAGAGCGCACGTGCGCGACTCTCATCACCAGCAGCCAGCCCTCGCCGCACAGCCGAAGAAAATTTCAGACACCGAGGTGCTCTCTCGGTCGTCCCGCCAGCAATCGACATGTGGGATCTTCGAGGTGCACAACCAGCCTTATTCAATTGGACTCCCGGCTTGCCTGATAAGGCCCGCTATTGCTGCTGCTGCTTCTTCTGCTCAAGGTACGTCCGGTGGTTTTGTTTTGCTGCCCAGGTCGACGCACTGATGAAACTTCTTGCCCGGTGAGCTCTGCTGTGAGCCGGCAAACAACCTCTAAGAAGCTCTGAGCGACTCAGACCTGCAGCCAATTCAAGCTGTTTGGTTTTTCTTGCTAATTACTCTAGTGCCATGTCATAGCCGGCGGTCAGACTTTCTGGTATGACCTACTTTTTCTTTTTTTTTTTTTATGCGTGTTTTGATGTGTTCCAGTTCGAATGATTATACTTTTTTTTATATTCAATCTGTCAATCCCCTGAATACTGCAGCCATTGCTGTAGCTCATGTCGACAGGTTTAATATGACTTGTCTGGAATCTCTCTTTCTTTTATTGTTTTTTTTTTTTTTTTTTTTTGTTGGAAGATGATCCATCTGCTAACTTTGCAATAGATGTCCTTGAGTCGTGCGTCTCAACCACCGCTGTCAATCAGCTATGTGGCTGGCGAGTTCTTTGTGTTTGATCTCGACGTGGTAAAGGCTCTACGCAATCGATACAACATCTCCGGTATCCTGGTCGGTACCTTGCCTCAGGTGCCCCAGCAATCTGTGTTCCTCGGGTTGCCGGTGCAGTTGATGCCTGAAGAAGCCGCGCTGCTGGTGCAACTAGGCATCGCAAGAATCAACGACGACGTCCAGTCACATAAGACGCTATTGAAAAGCGGCGGTATGGTTGATGGAAACTTGCCAGCTAATGAAAGTACTCAGTCGGTTTACAAGACCGACAATGTTACCCCTGCTGAGCTGGTTACACCGGTTGACTTGCCATCGTCAGTATTGACTGGTATATATTCAACTCCTCAGTACGCAATCTACAAGTTTTTGTACTTGCACAAATACTTTTTGTCTCCGGGATTACGATTTGGTTGCCAATTCTTAGCCTATCCTGGTGATCCGTTACGGTATCATTCGCATTACCTTGTCCGTGGTCTGGCCTGGACTGAACAATTCCCATTACTCGACTTGGTAGGCTCCGGTAGACTTGGTACTGGTGTTAAGAAAGCATGGGTGGTTGGTGGTATCAAGCCTGTAGAGTCGTTCAATATTGACCAAGTGATTAATACTGATCAAGATGATGATAAGAGCGAATTTGTATCTTACTGCATTGAATGGGCTGGATTTGGATAAATGGCGTTGTTTTATTCTGATGGGTTATATTATTGCACTCGTATTATAACAACAATAATCAAAAAGAATAATCAAGACTTTCTTTCGTATAATATCTCGTTAGTCCTATATTAGTCTGTGGAGTCGATTTTTGGGATTTTTGGTTCGCCAACTTGAGTCTCGGTGTCGCCCCCCCCCTGAATTATTCACACCGACAATTTCTATGTAATTAATTAACCAACTTTGACGACCTGGAAACTTTCAGCAAGTTCTTTCAGGCGATATGTATTCACGAATACGATCACTTACGGCAGTAAAGGCACTGCCAGCAAATCGCCGAGTATATTATTGTCAAACACGGTACTTGGCAACCCATGCAGACGGCGATGAACGACTCGACCGCAATCCATCCGAGTCTTCGTCCGGGGATGGTGACGAAACCGATACAAGCCATTTATATACGAATACTGTTTTAATGCCACAGACGAGGTTTCCAGCTCGTACGAATTTTAAACAGGTGTCGAATCAGTTTGACAACGTGATCTCAAACGAGGTTTACCAATGGCAACAGCAAACACTGCCTCGGGATAGGTTGTTTATTTTACATGATGGACCGCCTTATGCGAACGCTGACGTGCACTTGGGTAAGTTTTCAATGGAGGTTAGATTAGGGCTTTTTGTAAACTAACAATTGTTCAGGACACGCTGTCAATAGAATTGTCAAAGATATGATTGTACGGTTTCAGATCATGAACGGTCGACAAGTATCGTACATTCCTGGGTGGGATTGTCATGGATTACCAATTGAACTAAAAGTTCTTGAGAAGATTACCAAAGGGAAAAACAAGGCAAAAAAACGACCGTCGACTGTCGAGCTAAGGAAACTTGCTCGACAACATGCACAAGAAACTATTCAGACACATATGACTCAGTTTAAAGCATGGGGCACACTGGGTGATTGGGACAATTATTATAATACAATGCAACCAGATTACGAAATAAGGCAACTGAAAGTTTTTAAAGATATGCTTGAAGCCGGATTGATATATCGTCGGTTTAGACCGGTTTACTGGAGTTGTCAGTCAAGGACTGCATTAGCTGAAGCAGAACTAGAATATGCAGACGAGCACGTCAGTACTGCTGCGTATGTTTTGTTTCCTACTACTGTAGCAGACGAGCTTCGGACATATTTGCTACAAACAGGTGTTCATGTAGCCAACCAGCCTATTAGCGCGCTGATCTGGACCACAACTCCGTGGACAATCCCATCAAACTTGGCAATTGCTGTCAACCCTGAACTGTCGTATTCTCTTGTCCAAATCAAAGGATATGATCAGCTTGCAATTATAGCAGATGACCGTGTTGAATTTGTTGGAACAGATACCGGCAGTGAAATGGTAGTGGTCGCAAGTGGCATTCCTGGTCAAATCGTGGCTTCATGCCGATATACACATCCACTTATTGAAGGCACCGATCAACCTATTTTGACTGCTGACTATGTAACTCCAGACTCTGGAACTGGTTTAGTTCACACTGCTCCGGGCCATGGTATGGAAGATTATGCGATGTGCCAAGCTCACGGAATTCAGCCTTACTCTCCTGTCGACGATGCTGGAAGATTTACATCCGATTTGCCACCTTCACTTGGATCATTGGTCGGTAAACAGGTTTTAGGTGATGGCCAGGGTGGAGTGCTCGAGTTACTAAACAAATCAAATGCACTTTTGAGTTCAGGCAAGTACACGCACAAGTATCCATATGATTGGCGATCAAAACGGCCGGTGATTGTTCGTGCGACTGCACAGTGGTTTGCAGACGTTGAATCTATAAAAAAAGGAGCTGTAGGCTCACTGGATAATGTGGATTTTATTCCTGATGCTGGTAAACATCGTCTGTCAAGCTTTACGTCGTCTCGGTCGGAATGGTGTATATCAAGGCAGCGGTCTTGGGGTGTACCTATTCCGGCATTATTTGATCAATCTGGCGAACCTCTTCTGACTGGAAAAAGTGTGGAATATATTATTTCTGAGATTGAAAAGTGTGGTATTGACCAATGGTTTGAAGATGAATCAGACATCACCCATTGGGTGGCACCAGAATATCGGGTCGATGGTAAAATTTATACCAAAGGTCGAGATACTATGGATGTGTGGTTTGACTCTGGCACGTCATGGACACTTATTGAGCAACGGTATGGTGCCGAACGTGAAGGAAAGCCACTTGTGGATGTTTATTTCGAGGGATCGGATCAGCATCGAGGCTGGTTTCAATCTTCACTCTTGACTCATGCTGCGTCGCGCGACTTGAATACTGCACCGTATGGAATGGTTCTAACCCACGGGTTCATGCTTGACGACAATGGTCGGAAAATGTCAAAGTCAATCGGTAACGTGGTTTCTCCTTCACAAATCACAACTACTGGATATGCAGGTGTTCCTGCGCTCGGAGTGTCTGGTTTAAGATTATGGGTTGCCCAGGCGGAATACACTACTGATATTGCGATCAGCAAAGTCATGATTGAACGAGTTGCAGAGTCATTAGGAAAGATTCGTCGGACATTAAGATATATTCTTGGCAACCTTGCAAGATTTGATGGCGAGAATGTTGAATATGAAAATATGCTAAAGGTAAAGTTTTCATTCGAGTACGGATGTGGGCAAATATTTCTAACATAACCAGTTTGACAAACTTGCACTTCATAATCTTTATAAACTTGAGAGGGAGACTAAAGAATATTACTCCCGTTATGCGTTTTCACGAGTAGTCCAAGCGGTTAATAGTCATCTTGCCCAACTCTCGACTTCATATTTTACAATTTCTAAAAATCGATTGTATACCGATGCTGTGTCGTCGAGTGTAAGACGGTCGAGTGAAACCACACTGAACTATGTAGGTATTACTTATCTATATTTACATTCAACAATTTTGCTAACTATTAGATTTTGCGGGCATATCTATCAATCTTGTCCCCAATCGTTCCACTTCTAACCCAAGAAGCATGGCACCATATACCTCCGATGCTGAAGCAGAATGAAGTATACAGCCAATTCTCACCATTTGCGGCTGGTTGGTTTACTGCACCCGAGGAATGGAATAATCCTGAGGTTGAGGCTGAATTTGACAAGATTGGCATGATTCAGGATTCAGTCAAGGCTGTGATGGAAGTTGCCCGTAAATCAGGTGCTATTGGTAGCTCATTAGAAGCTGAAGTTGTATTAACAGTTACACCTGGGACTGCTACCCATAAGTTACTGGCTCAATATGGTAAGAAATATATCTTGGGATGTTTGATTACGACGACGCTAACACTTCAAGCTACCGCTCTACCAGAACTTTTCATTTCATCATCGGTAATTCTCAAACGTACCAACGACAGATTACAGGGTCCAGAACGCGAATGGACATTTAATGTTGGTGATGTACTTCAGGTAGGTGACTCTGCTATCGAAGTAGAGATTGTCAAACCATTACTTCATAAGTGTCCTCGTTGCTGGCAGTATATGGCACCGATTGAGGATGAGCTCTGTCCGCGGTGCGATTATACTCTAGAGAACCCATAGATATTTGTATATAGCTTAATGTGTAAATAACAAAATGTCCCTGCACACACATACACACCCCCATATGGTACCGCGAAGATTTTAAATCGGGTACGAAAGATGCGTTTACGATTGCAGCACGCGCGGTATAACAATACATATTCTTGAAAGCTTAAATTTTGTATTTATGTGTGTTGTTGAATAAATATACAGAAGGAAAAAACATTTATAGAAGCTTGTGAATAGGCAATTCCATATTCGCCGAAGTCGCATCAAACGATCGAGATTGAAAACCAAACAGAAACAAGTATCTTAAAATAGACGAATTAGTTGTATAATGGATTTTTAACAACTCACCTGTGATTCATTAAATGGCTCAGAAATTTTGCCAACGAAATTCGGGGTTCTTACATTATAACTGCTCTTTACCGAGGTTCCCGATAGGATCGAGACTGTTTGATGCAACATGTCTACTACTGATGGATTTTAAAACTTAAATTTAAGTCTTCGGATAATGATACGCTGGGTTCGTCACCTATTACGGTGCACGAGTTTAGTCGACGACGAAGAGTACTTGTGGGTTCGGAGAAAAGAGACACTGGTTCTGATGCTGAAGAGGTTGATTTTTGGAGTTGGTAAATAAATCTATGGACAGTTGTCGACAGGCTGCGATTGGAAAATGGTTAAAAGCAAAAAGATAGTTCGAGGCGAATGATAAAGACGTTTATGGTCAGCTAGATCCCAAGAAAATTCGTATGTTAGCTACTGCTGCAGAGATAGCCAAGGGCCCGACTCCAATGGGGAATCGAAAGGAAATGGAGTATCACTACCCAAAAGACGTTCATAAATACATGGGAAAAAACAGAGCTGACTTCGACCTGTTTAGCACTACAATTTAACCTTTCTACAACCGTCCCCAGTACAAGGACTGGTTTACAATCGATGCGAATAAGATCGTTTTTGGAGTACACTGTTTGGGTAAGCCTGGATGGGCGTCTCACTGTAGGATTCAGCGTGAGCTGCAAAAGAAGCGGGAACCGTCGCTTTCAGATTTCATGGAGGTGATGGAACCGCGTTTGGGTCAACGACATGATAGACCGTTCGATGCATTCACACGGATTATCAACACAGCACAGCGAGATTAGAAAATCGCTGTTGGATGTCATACGATGTCAAAGAGACGTGCTCGTGAGCTGAAATCCCGGTATGGTTCGAGTCTTTGGACGGGTTCTACCTGGACAGCATAAAGCGAACGCATCGGTAAGCGACGTTTGTAGATCCTCAATATAGTTCAGTGATCAGAGTGTGAATGACAGCGAGTGCAAATAAATCAACATCAAATCGAATTGCATTAGACTGGCTGGAGAATATTTCTATTTGATATGCCTTGTGTGGGACTGATGAACGCATTCTTGTAGTCATGGATGGGCATGAAAGCCATTTTCAGGAAGAGTTTCCAGCGATAGTGTTTGGAAAACAATATCATTCCATTAATATTACCTCCGCATAGCCCGCATGTGCTGCAGTGATCTCGCTGGTCCGCTGAAGATGGCATATAGGCGTATATTATATGGCTTGCTCCAGACGCTTGCAGATTACGCGTTCCTAACTGTTATGAGGTTCATCGATGTAGAGAAAAGATATTTTGGCTGGTTTGAAAAGCTTCTGTCCGGTTTACAGCCGATTGATGTCAAGCGTCCTTTGAGCAGCAAACAGGTTCGAACGATCGATCAACTGGCACAGGCTTCGCTTCCCGAAACGCAGTGATGATTATAAATGTGATGAAATTGATAGTAATGGTAGTTCAACAATGTTCAGAATATGATCAGAGTTAATGGGCTTGATGACCGGGGCGAGCATCTCGCCAAATGCGGATTACTCCACGCCAACAAGTATTAGTAGCTTGCGATGACGACATTTGGCCGACATCTAGCCCATTAGATAGGATAAAGTATCATGAATATCTGAATAATGGAACTATGGATAAGACTCCTACGTTGAACAGGCACGGTGATCGCGTTTGAGTGCAACAATCACATCTATGACGCTGGTTGAATCACCAGAGCGCCCTTCCATCTCCCAAGACAAAGTTGGACTGAAGTGATGATATTTCTCACAAAGATTGAATCGATCCAGCTAATGCGAATTGGTGAATGAAAGAACTGGAGGCGGAAGTGGCAAATTTATTTGTGTAGTGATTTCATTTGGAACGTCTTGTGCTTTGGCCAGACACTCGTTAATCTTCGCTGTAATTACCCTATTTTTTCAAGAATGTCCTTAATGATGACGTCCGTTTTCTTATCTTTCTCGCTTGGTCCACGAAGTTGGAAAACTGCAATTAGTTACTGCAGCAATCCGAAGTCGGAAATCCAGACCCCACCCCACCCTTGCGCCCCAACCGCGTCCGCCTTTTTGTTGCAGGCTTGTCCCACACCGCCGCACAAGTCGCAGTCACGCCCGGCTAGGGCTACAGCGCTGAGCCCTAAGAGACGTGCGAACCGGCAGCGGGCTCGCTCAAGTTGAATGGAAACCGCATCTACAGTCAAGCGTTGATGGAGGATCCGAGTTGTTGCTGTTGGCGTTTCACATTTACCAGTTCAGATCGTACAGTAATCTCGCACAATGTCGGCCATTAACAAGATCACGACAACCTCACCCTCGGAGCTCGAGCTCTCAATTGCTCAGGCGTTGTTCGACCTCGAGACCTCAGTTGCCGACCTCAAGGCCGGTCTCCGACCTCTTCAGTTCTCCGCTGCCAAGGAGGTATGTTGTTCATTTGCAAGCGAAATTGGTTCAGACAGATGTTCTAACTGCTGGGGCGTTTAGGTTGATGTTTCTGGTGGTAAGAAGGCGATCGCTATCTTTGTTCCGGTCCCATTGCTTGCTTCATTCCACAAGATCCAGCAGAGACTGACCCGCGAGCTCGAGAAGAAGTTCTCTGACCGTCACGTCGTTTTTATTGCTCAGCGCAGAATCCTGCCCAAGCCCGGTCGTCGCTCGAGAAAGCAGCAGAAGCGGCCACGATCCCGCACCCTGACCGCGGTCCACGACGCCCTGCTCGAGGACCTGGTTTTCCCTACTGAGATTGTCGGCAAGCGTGTGCGCTCGCTCGTTGGCGGTGGCAAGATCCACAAGGTCTATCTTGACAACAAGGACTCGACTGCGATTGACTACAAGCTCGAGTCGTTCCAGAGCGTGTACAACAAGCTCACCGGCAAGCAGGTTGTGTTTGAGTTCCCGGCTATCCAGGGCGAGGTTGCTTAGACGTTGTAGGGTTTTGGAGAAAGGATACGAACAAAAAAAGATGAAAAAGAGATTGTCATAAAAGTTGTTGTTCGGTAGTTAATATTTATGTATCATACGGATAGTTTTGACAACGATGCATTGCACCATTCAAACGATCAAAGCGCCAGAAACAGAAACCAATTGCACATTATCCAAAAATGAATACTGGTATATCCGTATCCCATATTAAAACTGACTCAACGACCCTCTTTACTCCAGATTCCTGAATACTTTCCACGAGGATATCCAAATTGTAGCTTGTAGATCACACGTATCGAGGGTGTCGTGCCGCCGTGCTCAGAAGTGCGCGCGCACTGTGCTGAGGGCTACTGCGGCCGGCGACCGGAATCGCTCGTTCTTGCTTGCTTTCCGTCTCAGAAAATCAGAAAAAAAAAAGAATTTATATAATACACTTGTGGAAATAAACAAGTTAGCGTAGTTTGACCCGTGTTTTAGCGGCATTCTCGGTTGCTGCATAACCCTCTTGCTGCCGTGGCGCTGGCTGATGGCTGGCGTGCGCGCCTGTGGAATTCGCAGCAGGGCCATTCCGTAGGCCGGCAATCTTCATCATCATCATCATTGACGGTTAAACGACCCATCGTCATCGCCGGAAAGCAACCGCAGACATCCACAAGCGCATACGAACTGTGACTGTTGTTGGCAGCAGCTCGGGCTTTTATATTCTGGAAAGTTGTTCTACAGATCATCAGCCTCCGATTCAAATCGTAAGCAATCGTCGACCATGAGTTCACTCGATGCCGCTCCTTCGGCACCCAAGCCTACAGCTTCTGTCAAGCTCGTCCTTCTCGGCGAGGCTGCTGTCGGAAAGTCCTCTCTTGTGCTGAGATTCGTCAGCAACGACTTCCAGGAGAACAAAGGTGAGTAGCTGCAGAGTTGTGCGTGGAGTGATGCCACGATCAGCATCGTCCTTTTGGGGTTTATAGACGAAAATAAAAATGGATGGCTTGCTTACTTTTTAGAACCTACCATTGGTGCTGCATTTTTAACTCAGAAGTGTACTCTTCCCAACAGAACGATCAAGTTTGAAATATGGTAGGCCTGTGTGATTATGCGCTAAAGAGATGTGAGATACTAACTGCGGGGGTTTAGGGATACTGCCGGACAAGAACGATTTGCTTCGCTTGCACCTATGTACTACAGAAATGCTCAAACTGCTTTGGTTGTTTACGATCTGACGAAGCCGACGTCACTGATCAAGGCTCGTCACTGGGTCAACGAGCTACACGCTCAAGCATCGCCCAAGATTGTTATTGCACTTGTTGGAAACAAGCTTGACCTTTGCAGCGAGCCTGGCGCATCTAGCACAGAGACTGAGGATGAAGAGGATAGACGCAAGGTTTCTACTGAAGAAGGCAAGAAGTTTGCAGAGGAAGAAGGTCTCCTGTTTTTCGAGACATCAGCAAAGACTGGCGCCAACGTGCGAGATGTATTCCTTGCAATTGCTTCTAAGATTCCTGAAGAGGTGGTTAACAAGCGTGGAGGTGCTGCTCAAAAAGGTCGTGCCGGTCAGTCTGGCGAGGGCAGAGTCGACCTCGAATCTAGAGCTGGTAGCAACGATCAAGGTTGCGCTTGCTAAGTTTTAGACCTAACTTTTGTTTGTTGTTTTTACCTTTATCCGCTGTTCTCACTGCGGATGGGTAATTTGCCATATGTTTCTTTTATGTCTGCGTTTGTCATGCTTGGTCTGTAATATTTTCTTTTGTGCGTTTTTTTGATTTCGTATCGTTCGGTGTTAGCCATATAGACGACTTCTTGACGTCCGTACTTGGGGTCACGTCAATGGAGCGCTCTTGGGAGGTGCGTAATATGCAGATTAGCTATTCTTGGTTTTTCTGCTGATGCCATCACTATTTTTCTTGCCTAAAGTTCTTATTTGAATGTGAATATTGGCAAAGCGTGGGGGTCTCACTATTAATCTTTCTCACAATACCTTTTCACCTCCTTCATTTTCTCCTTTGTTTGTTTGTTTTATCTTCGCTTATGGTGCGGCTTTGGGTATCTTATACTTTTTTTTATTTTATTTTTATCCTGCTAAACGATTACTGAAACATCATACTGATCTATGTACTCCTTAACTACCGACAAAACGGTGGGGCCTTGCACGTGATAGTGGGAAAACGCATCACGTGATGTAAACAAATAAAGAGGGATTCGTGTGTGTTTATTATTTACGAAAACGCGTTAAATGAGACGATGTGACGAACAATCGTCAGACAATAGGAAGCATATGCCGACGCATTCTGCGTGAAACGAGAGACCTAGATTTGAGTTAAAATTATTTGTGCTGTTAATAGTATTTGTAAGTGTAATCAAATTTCGCCAGAGCGTCGGCATTGCAATTTTGAATTTTCGTCGCGTGTGGATGTGCTAACTGATCAACTAGTCATTACCAACCGGTTGATTTTGTTAATTTGCAATGGGAGAATCTAGACAGGAACTATTACAATGGATCAATGACCTGTTACAGCTTAATTTGACAAAAGTTGAGCAGTGTGGAACTGGTGCTGCTCTGTGTCAAATCTTTGATTCGATCTATGGAGACGTGCCGATGGGCAAAGTCAAGGTAAATTAATACTGAAATTATGTTTTGGTGGGGATATCTAACAACTTTATTAGTTTAATGTGAACTCGGAGTATCAATACATTGCAAATTTCAAAGTTTTGCAGGCTGTTTTCTTAAGAAATAAGATTGACAAGACAATCCCAGTTGAACGGCTGATCAAATGCAAGTTTCAAGATAATCTGGAATTTTTACAATGGACAAAGCGGTTTTGGGACTCGTGTTTTCCTGGAGGTGATTATGACGCTGCTGGAAGACGAAAAGGTGTGGTGCCGTCCATGTCGACCGGGGTCGTCGCTACGCCTGTCGCAATGACTTCTGGAGCCACAGCACCTGGGCCAAAGGTTGCGTCTCGTCCGTCATCCACAGTATCTGGCCGGAAAGCCAGTGGAAGTGTACCGTCGTCGTCTATCGGTGGCGGCTCCGCCGTGAGAACTCGAACACCATCTTCTTCGGTTCAACTAGTACAATTACAAGCAGAGAACGCAGCATTGCGAGAACAAGGCGAGGCACTCGAGCGCGAACGTGATTTTTACTTCAACAAATTACGTGACATTGAGATCTTAGTTCAAGCAAGTGCAGACGAAGAGCAGGCGCTGTTAGAGTCTGGACAAATCGAATCCGTTAATGAGGAACAGGACGTACTTATCAAGCACATTCAAGAAATTTTGTACACAACTGAGGTAAGACAAGACACAAGTGCCGAAGAGGGAACAAAAAAGTTGCTAACTATTGAAATCAGGAAGGATTCGAGATACCAGACCCGGTCGAAGGAGAAGTCATTGACGATGAGGAAGCCTTTTAGGTTCTCAGCCGTGCAAAGAGTTATATATATATATATACCTGTTACATGTAGCGATGTGCCATAATAATAAATAATATCCAAACATTGATGTTATTAGCCGTTCTTCTTGAATACTACAGTAACTTCTGAATTTAATGGTTGCATTTTATTATTTATTTTTTTTTTTTTTGATCATCACCGTGGCTGAACTTTGACGGATAACCCCTCGAGCGCGCGTGGATGGTCGTCATTGAAGCCCAATTGGGAAGTGTGTCGCACCATGAACAAACAAACCACCCGATAAGGCGTGCTGGGCAAAATATCGACAACGAGACAGACAGTGTTTGGAGGTAATTGAACGTCGTTGCTAACCATTGCCAGAACGTTCTCTATCTGCTTATAAACACCCGGTCGGCAGGAGCCATGGCAAGCCACCACGACCACGGTCCAGACTTTATTCATCTGCCATCAGTTTCAGGACTGACCAGACCTCTATACGTTCGCCAGACGCATGCAATATTTGGATCTGGAGTTGCAGCAGGGTTTGTTGTTGCGAACTTGTTTCCGTCGCTATCGTCGTGGTTCCGGCATGCTGCTGTCAGGTTTTTCGAGGTGCTGTCGGTGCTGATAATGTGGGGCGTCGTTCTGTTTCTGGGTTATATTGGAACCAAAGCATTCATGCACCAGTCATCGCCTACCACAGAGAAATCTGCACCTGAAGGGACTCATGAAGCTCGATTGGCTAGTTTGATGAGGTTGGTACTCCCAAAGGTAGATGGTGGAGCTATATCGAATGGACAAACCGGAGAAGTCTTGTCGCCGTCTTCAGAATTTGCAGCAAGGCCATACGGCGAGCGGACTAACTCTTTGTCATCAGAGTATTCTTCAGTAAAATCAATGTCGTCTGGATCTTCTATATTTTTTGCTGATCCAGACTCGTTAACCTCGCGATCATCTACTTCATCATCCGGAAGTTCTCGCGCGAGATCATGGACGGAGGTGTCACCGAATCGCAAGTTACACAAAGCGAGAAAAGTCAGGACGATCGAACCGACAACTACGGCATCGTCGACTACTATGGCAAAAACAAATAGTGCAAAGTCATCCCCTACTAAGGTCCAGAATGTGAATGTTCCAGCCGCTTCGACCAGGGATTCAAACCGGATCAATTTGATGGCTGCATACGTAAATACTGATGTAAGTTCAGGTAAACCGCCTACACCTATAGCCGGAAAAGGGTTATCGCTACGAATGACATCAGATGGTCTATTTCTTGATGACGAAACCGGCTCAAGAGGTGGTGATCTTAAGGCGTGGATGATTTCGAAGATCGAGGTAAGTTGAGACTTGGATATGCATTGGTTGCTCAGTTGACTAATATCTATTGTAGCATGATGTTTTGGGACATTCTGTAATGCGTGCAACAACAAAGACCGATCCTGCGCTACAAGTTACCTATATTATCCACCCAGATGAAGCATGGAAGCTAACCCTTGCAATTCATGTTTCCAAGCGGGAACATATAAAGATGCAGGTTAAGGAAGTCAATGGAGCAGATTTGTTAAAGGGATTACCCACAGGTTAATTAAACAAAAATAATATCTTTTTTTTTTTAGTTTGTGCATTGAAAGGTGTGTTTGATTTACTCGATTCCGTATCTAACAAAAAATATATTTGCATTTGACATCAATTTAAACCGTTCGTCTATCCGCCATGTATCTGACCACAGCACCCTGACCGGAAAACTCAGTAACCTACATACAATTAGCAAATCACTGGTTCGAATCGGAATCATCATATTAACTCACCTTCTCGAACCAACTCAGCAATACTCCAGAAATACCGTGCTCAGGGACACCCATGCCCTTATACAGGTATTTAATCAACACATCCTGCTGCTCAGACGACAACCTCTCAACAAGTCTGCTCATTTCACTTGACTTGATTGTCGACAGAACCTCAAGCACCGTCGTGAGGTGAATGTTCTACCAATTGATTAACCTCCTTGCGGTTCTGAGATTCAGTCGTGGCTGGTTCTTACCTTGACCTCATCGGATCCTGTGTATGGCGGATTATCAAGTGCAGTAGTCAGCGCACCGATATAATCACCTCTAGACAGCGCACCACGGATTGCTTGACCGGTCGACTGGATTTCACCAACACTGACTGGTGGAACTCCGATTAGTTGCGGAGGCAGCAGGTCTTCTGCAGTCACGATGTTCTCGGGATCGAGCGCGTCAATGTCTATTCTGCGAAAATCAATATCTGCCATGCTGATTATAGTATGTGATTTCTTTGACGAAAAAAGTAATTGGCTAAATTAAACGGTAGTTGTGAATTTGATGATGATAGCTCGAAATCGGTGTACAGAGCAATTTGGGTCCAACGCGGCTTGGAAGGGCTGGGTTGAGAGCGGTTGCGCAACTCTGTTATCTGATCAACCAAAAACCATAAAATTTAAACTGCAGCTACGTCAAGGAAATTTACTATTGCAATAGTTACTGTTTATATACAACTGTCAGCGTATGCTCACTCAAGCTTGCTTTTCCATCTCATGTACGCTTTTGTGAAATATGCGTGCCTGTATTTAAAGAATATCTTTCAAATTGACATCAGCAGTTCCTCGTTCAAGAGGTTTGGGCTGCATAGGGCTGGGCTTCCATCCAATCTAAAGGTTAGGTTTGAGGACTTCCCAATAGGTGTTCATAGGGGTTACTTACCAGGTAAATGATCCTGAATGTGGCCGGCAACGAGCCATCTTCGTTGGCATGCATGGACTTGTAAATCTTCTCGGCCTCATCTAAAAGTGTACGAGAAATATAGTGTGGCCTGTTAAGGACTGCATTCGACTCACCCATGTCCTGCAGATCACGCAAGAGAGACATCATGTCGGGATATGATACAATGATGTCGTCAACATCTATTGTGATCAAATTATAGCCTGCTTGTTGCATTAACCCACCCATATCTCTTACGTCTAAATCTATTAGCAAACTTTGTAAAACGCAGGTCTAAAGGATGCCGTACCAGCAAGAGGCGATAGACGAGGTGCAATGCGGCCATACAAATTCATTTCAGCAATCTGTAGGGATGTGCGCAACTCGAACAACGAGTCACCGCCAAACATACTCGCAATAAAGATTCCATCTGGAATTAGCATAAACTTGATCTTCTGCAGTAAACCAGGCAAATCATTGACCCAATGCATTGACAAGTTTGTGATTACAGTGCTCACTGTATTCTCAAATAAATAGTCCGTAAATGGGGTATCAGCCGAAAACTCTGTGCCAGTGATAGCTTTCAACAGTTCTGGAGTAAACAGTTTCTCTTCGTCAACATGAACTCGAGTGATATTAAGTTCAGAGTTAAATGGGAATTCAACTGGGTCGGAGTCTCGATACAGCAACTTGTTCGATAGATCTGTCATGACGACTTTATTTATCCGAGATTGAAGAACTCCATTGTCCTTCGGATCTTCTCGTTCGCCAACTATAGCCTGTCCAACATTTCCAGCACCAGAACCAATATCAACCATAATTGTATGATCTCTCACAATGACCTAGATAGTCCTGATTAGACTATTTCCATCACCGACCACAGCGCGCAACAAATTTCAACTTACAAGTAGTCTTTCAATAAGTCTGTTTGCAACCTCGTTTCTAACATATTCTACTACTCGACTGTCGTCAGGTTTCGAAGCTGCCCTGTCTCTTTGGATCTCCTTGACCTTTCTGTTGAATACCTGCATCACTTCGCCTCCGGACACGGTCGACGCATACCTTGCACCGCGACAATGGTGGCATTGCAGTAGCACGCTCGCCCGTCGATAGCAACTCTGTAGCACAGTTCGTGAAGCCATATCCTTTGTAGTTTTGTCGTTCAAGAGGCAAACTATAGATCACTAAAATTCCGTGGCCCGAAGGTCGGATTTTTTAATGACGATTTGGATATCCGAGCCGCGCAGAATGACCAGAATTGTTTACGCGACATTAAAACATCAGCTTTGAACAAGTTCGCGTCGAAAGATCGAGTATTTGGTTTTTTTTTATGAGGTATAGACAGGTCAATGTTTACAAATACCCCTGCGGGCCAGAGAATCGTTAGAATTTCACGCACAGCACAACAGATCATCCCGCCAAACGTGCCATCGGCTGCCCTCGCCCGGAGATCACGACCAGAACATACCATTGCAGATCAACACCAGACCGATCTGGTTTCTGAAACCGAGGACAAAATATCTGGAGAAAGGAAGCCATTATCTGCTAGACGAAGACATACGCTTTTTGGCGAAAGCGACGAATCAACTGGAACTATTACACCACCAGCACCAATGTCGACGCGCCGAAGAGGAGGTAAAATTCCAACTACTCCAGGTCCTATGACCAAAAGTGGCCGTGGATCGACAGCTTCACCACGTCAGCCACGCTCGTCAGCTGCTCGACGGACACGTACTTCAAAGCCCTTGACAGAGCACGATGAGAGCATGATCAATGAACGGCGCAGGACGCTACGAAGCGCCAGTCTTACATCATCGCTAGGTAAGCAAATTCATCTGAGTGCTAAGTAAACCTGATTTTAATGCATTTAGCTGGCGACGGATCTGATAATGACTTGGACGATGATCGATCAAGTGCAATATCGGTGTTGAGCTCACGACGCGGAGGTACGCCATCACGAAAGCAAGCTACCAGGACACCAAATAAGGCGCCATCTGCGGAACCTGAAGACACAATTACTCCTCGAAATGTGAAAATTAAGATGGAACCATCAAGCTCGCCGGTCTCACAACAATTTGATGATGCAAGTGAGGAATACGCGAGAATAGGAGCGAACGCGTCGATTGAAAATCCTTCCATTTTGCAGTCTTTCAGTCGTGAATACAATCCTGATGGACATAGGCGAGAACCGGTTGAGTTTGATTCAGAAATAGTGGAAGACCAAGATGACGGATCAAATGCGACTATGAATGTCACGGCACCGTCGGAAAATGGAATTAATACACCATGGAAAGACATTGTGTTTGGCACAGTGTCGTATTTAAAACAAAGCGTGACTCGATATTTTACTATTGCGGTTATATCAGCAGCATGCGTTGGTATTGCTGCGCTATTATTTATGAGAGCACAAGGCAACAGCCAGGATGACCGGTTTTCGTTTATCATTCCGTCGTACTCTACACCACGCGGAGCTCCTCAGACCAACGAAGAAGTTATTGTGCGACTTTTAGACATGGAGACAAAGCTAGGTAAAATTTCGATTGCGTCGCAAGCATTTCAGAACGAATATTTTAAATTTGTGCAGGATAATGAGCATGCGCGTGACGTGGCTTCTCAAGAATATGGATCAATCAGAGCGGATTTTTCTCAATCAGCTCAAACTGCACAGCAATCTTTGCAAGCACTGTCTATTGGATTTAAGCATTTGCAACTTCAGCAAGAGGATGCAGATTTGGCAGTATCTAAAATAACAGACAAAGTCAAGCAGATGGAGGCGAAATTCGATGGGAAGCTAAATAATTTATCTAAGTTGTTATCAGAAACCATGAATGGCATTGCTGAATTGAGGGCTAGTGCTGCTAGTCAAGATAAGACTATCCAATCACATCTAGCTGCATTGGAAGCTAAAGTGAATAATGTTCTGGATAAAGTTGTGGATACAGCAGGGCGCTCAGCACTTAAAGCTATCGAGAAGCTTTTACCTGAACGAGTGTTTGTTAAAGTCAATGACAAGGGGCAGATTCAGATTGATCCAGAGTTTTGGGAATACCTCAAAGGTACACTTGCGACTCGTCAAGAAGTGGAGGAAACGAAGTCTGGTTTAAGATCTTTGTCGGAGTTGTTTAAATCGTCTGAATTGGGTTCTAATAGAAATGTGAAGGCGGTGGTACCAAGCTGGGATGAGTTTTTGGCAAAGAACGACAAGTTGCTAGAAGAGTATGTGAACGCGCACGTTCAAGGCCGATTGCAAGATTTAGATGAGAAGCAGTCGTTTGTGTCTAAAGGATTTTTTCTTGATTTAATTGGGGTTGAAATGGAAAGTGTGCGAGATGAATTTAAACGCAAGCTGGTTGATGTCGAACGTGATATGCGGGTTCATACGGACGATAGTATTAAACGAACTTTAGCGATGTCGGCTCTAGTACAAGATGGAGATGGGCATAAGAGTGAAGGGTTGAACTTGACACAGGCAGCGATTGACACGTTGATTGAGCAAAGTATTGTGCGATATCAGAATGGAGTGAACCGGAAATTTGATTTTGCCGACATTAATACTGGTGCGAGAGTGAACCCATTTATTACATCACCGACATTTGATTCGTATTCTTCAGGATATGCATTGAAGCAGATGCTTGGCAATTTGATCAGGGGGTTCAATTATGATCCGTCGATGGCGCTCCGAGCTGATATTTCTGCTGGAGACTGCTGGCCGTTTGCAGGTAACCAAGGCGTGCTTGGTATTTCGTTGAGCGACTGGATATATGTTGACGAGATCGCGATTGATCATGTACCTAAAGCACTGACGAGGAACTTCATGACCGCACCTAGGGAGTTTAAATTCTGGGTACAAGTAGATAATTTTGAGCGGCGGTTGGACTTGCGAAATGCTGCGCAGAGCTTTTATGAGATGCAAGATCGAGTTGAAATCAGCAGAAACATCGGTGATGTGAAAACGAATAACGGCGGCGACGACAAGGTAGCGATGTTGGTTCCTCCGAATGGTCTGAAGAACTATGTCATGGTGGGAAAGTTTGGGTACGACGTCCATAGTCCATTTCATATGCAAACGTTTACATTTCCTACAGCAGTCAGACGGGTGTTGTCAAGGATACCGGTACGTTCGGTCGCGTTCGAATTCAGTCGGAACTGGGGTTCTGATGCGTTTACGTGTGTGTATAAGACTAGTGTTTATGGTATGGCTACGTCTGGCACGAATGATGAGAACGAACCTGGACGAGGACTGGGGGATGATATTCCAATATGAGGCTATAAGTATTGTATAAGTATAAGATTGTGATAGCTATAGGAGTAACGTAAGGGTCACCGAGTGATGTTTGTATGCTAGATGAGCACCAATCTCGGGAGCAGGTCACAGTAGACTCACGAGTCACAAATTGCTCCTTGCCCTTACCCTTAAAGATAGGTTACCCGACCCCTACCCCCACACGATAATTCTTCGGACGCTGGTGATTGGCTGTTAACTAATTATCGGGTGTTATGTAAGCAAACCACCGGATCCTTAGTTATCCGCAGTTCGTGCAACAAAGCAATCTGCAACCGGAACACGGGCCCAGTACAACACAAACCAATCTGCGGATATTCACGGAGCTTTTTTGCTGGCTAGGTCGGCCCGGCAATGGCCCGGCAGCAGTGGCCAATCAGCGTGCGCGGGCAGCAGGGGTGCGGGCAGGGCTGGGGTAGGGTGCAGGGCGCCGGCTCTCGGGGCTGGATAAAATGGGGGGATGAATGGATTGTGGGCTGGTCTACTTCATGGAATCAGTAGCTTGTTTGGCAGTCAAACCAATTGATAATCGGGCCCTTACTGTAGTCTATATTGCGCGTGCATATTCTGACCAATAACAAACAGAGGTCCGGTTGAGTCGTCCGCGGCCATCAACCCTCCTCTCAGCCAGCAGACAGCAGCGCGCGGGCCGCCAAACCCTGCACTTTTTTTCTTCCCGGATCCCGATTCCAATTTTTCCCTTCTTTTCTTCTTTCTCTCCAGCAGCAAATAGCAGCAGCAGCAGCACTTGTCATCGTTTTTCTTATCTTGTTATTTGTATTTACTTCTATTCTGTTTTGAAAATGGTCGAGTCTTCTGTAAGTCCAGCGCTGTCGGTGTTTTTGTTTCAATTGGGTCCAGTTTTCTGTTGTTTGGCCGAGGAGTGGGTCCTGCGGTTGGCTTCCGTTGTGGGTTCTCGCCTGCCATGATGGTGGTCGCGTGAGCATGCAATTGCTATGGGTTTGCGTTATTCAATGTTGAACTTATGCGTCACTTCTTGTGCAGACCCAGATGGCTGTTGTCGTGTGTTGCCTTGATTAGCCGGGATGGCGCCTTCCGAACGTGCGCTCCTTCAGAGCTCAATTGACTCCAATTGAAACATATTTCTTATATTCAAACTGTTCAATGGCTAACGTTTAGTTCCTCATCGACTTTTTGAGTACGTCCGGTCGACTTGTGCATCTTGTATTGTTTTAAAAGAGTGCGATAGCTAACAATTTTTTTTAGTGGGCGGTGTGTCCGCTGCCGTCTCTAAGACCGCCGCTGCTCCCATCGAGAGAGTCAAGCTTCTTATCCAGAACCAGGATGAGATGATCAAGCAGGGTCGTCTTGACAAGAAGTACAACGGTATGATTGACTGCTTCAAGCGTACCATGGCCGACGAGGGTGTTGTTTCCTTGTGGAGAGGTAACACCGCCAACGTTATCCGTTACTTCCCTACCCAGGCTCTTAACTTTGCCTTCCGTGACCGTTTCAAGGCCATGTTTGGCTTCAAGAAGTCCGAGGGTTACTGGCCTTGGTTCGCCGGTAACTTGGCTTCCGGTGGTGCTGCTGGTGCCACCTCGCTCTTGTTCGTCTACTCGCTCGACTACGCCCGTACCCGTCTTGCCAACGACTCTAAGTCTGCCGGTAAGGGTGGTGAGCGTCAGTTCAACGGTTTGATTGATGTCTACAGAAAGACCCTCGCTTCCGATGGTGTCCGTGGTCTCTACCGTGGTTTCGGTCCCTCGGTCTTCGGTATCGTTGTCTACCGCGGTCTTTACTTCGGTCTTTACGATTCGATCAAGCCTGTCATCCTTGTTGGTCCCCTCGAAGGTAACTTCTTGGCCTCTTTCTTGCTCGGCTGGACCGTCACCACTGTCTCTGGTATCGCTGCTTACCCTCTCGACACTGTCCGTCGTCGTATGATGATGACCTCTGGCCAGGCCGTTAAGTACAAGTCTTCCATTGATGCTTTCACCCAGATTGTCAAGAACGATGGTGTTGGTTCTTTGTTCAAGGGTGCCGGTGCTAACATTCTCCGTGGTGTTGCCGGTGCTGGTGTCATCTCGATCTACGATCAGCTCCAGATGATCATGTTCGGCAAGAAGTACTCTGGTGGTTCCGGTTAAACGAACTTTTTTCCAGAAAAAGAAAATGTTTTGGTTTTAATCTAATGGACCAAAGACAAAAAAGGCTCGATTATTTTTTTTTTACCTTTTGCTATTAATGTATTACATAATGCTTGTTCTCTAAGATATCTTCTTTTCCTTGTTTGTTTTAATTTTCGAGGGATATGATGGTTTTTTATGTCGAAGAAAGAGTTTTTTTTTGTTTGTTCTTGCCGTTTTAAAATCATCTTCATTCTTTTTTTTTTTAAATATTTTACTATTTAAATCATTTTCCATTTTTTGCACAGCAATCATAGCTGTAGTTATACAACTTGTAGTTTCGAAGCCATGTTCGAAACAATCTTCATACTATTGACGATTAAATGTAAATAAAAGGTAAAGATGAACTCTGCTAAAGCCCAGATTAGAATTAACATTGCGTCTCCCGAGTGACTTAAATCGCGGAATTACTCGGATCCGAGGGATCCAAACCAAATATGGTACAAGGCCCTATATAATCGGACAATAATTGGGACATTAGAGTGCACCAAGCCCTTGAACACTGGCTGAGTGAACAGGGCGAATCATGAGTCTAGCCGGTTTGTACCTTGCAGCAAAACTACAGAGTATATGAGCAACATTTTTATTTTATGCGGATGCTAACTAAACATCGTTCACTCTGTAATGGGCGATTTATTCGGTTGGTCCTGCTTGCCAGCAACCAGTCTTTGCGGGTTTTGAGGGTCTGGTGACTTGCTGACAGTGGCACCATAGTAATACATTTTACTACTAATTAACACATGACTTATATGGATGTCGAGAATGCAGCCGAGCTTTGTGTAATATTTTTATTTTGATACACCAACTGTGGGTTTTTAAACAAAACACTAATTTGGGGAATCATTGTCTGGTTTGTTGGAGTTAAAGAACGGAACTCCAGTAGTATGAGCTACAATGGACCAATCTGATGACCATGATGACATTGGGTCCGAACTTGAAGATGAACCACACGATTTTAAACGTCGTCGAATAGCTAGAGCATGCGATGGCTGTCGCAAGAAGAAAGTATGTCTTCTATTTATAATTTTTGTTTTAGAGAGAAAGGACAAATTAGCTGATTTCTATGGTCTAGATCAAATGTGACGGTAAAATGCCGAAATGTGCAAATTGTGTAAATTATAACACGATTTGTGTATTTTCATTACCAGAAAAAAAGCGACAACCACCAAGAGGGTAGGTAAAATTATGAATATATGTATCTGCGGGTTGATTGACGCTAATGGTAGCACAAAATATATTGAATCGCTTGCAAGTAGATTAGAACGGGTAGAGGATTTGTTGAAACGAATATTACCTACAGAGTCTATAGGTGATGAGCAATCCATAGGTGTGAGTGATAGTAATTCTGTTATCAAAACTGGCCCACCAACGCAAGTACATACACCTTCTGGGTTTGTTGCAGCTTCAGGCTCCAATGACGACAGTCAGTCATCAGAGTCAGAAGACAAGCGTACATTTGTACAACATTCATCGCACACCAATTTAATTACAAGTTCAGCAGATCAATCATGCGAACCCACATTTTTTGGCCATGCTTCATCATTTACAATTTTCTCACCGTCAGGAATGAAATGGATTGAAACCAAAGTAGGGATTCCAGACTGTTGTAATGATATCAGGAATTTAGGTGCCAAACATCCTCATAGCCCTACAATGTTTGATTCAAACTTGATTATTGATGCTATGACTGGCAATCCTACCGACGACTTTAGTAGTCCCGGTAGTAGAAGTTCAATGATGCAATTCCGGTTGACCAAAAAAATTCCGTTACCTTCTCGTGAGGCGGCACTTGAATATTTTAATTATGTTGATAATGCGATTGCGTCTGCAATCCCGGTTATCTCTAAGGAAGAATCAGATAGAATTGTCGATTTGGTATACTCAGATTCTGGTAAATGCAGTATTGTGCATTATGCGACGCTTTGCGCAATGTTGGCGTTTGGGGTCCGTGTCAAGGAAATGGATAAGATCCTTACTTCTTGTCCTCCATTGGGTACCAGTGCTACTCCGAGTGCTCCTGGTGATGGGTCAGGCAGTAATAAGGCAACATCTTCCACTCCGACATCGACTTCATCGCCCAATTTTCAATTTTCGGATGAGTTAAGTTATGGTTATTTTAGAAATGCAATGTCGTATTTTGGTGAATTATCACTTGGAACCGCATCAATTACTGCGGTCCAGTGTATGCTTTTGCTTTCACTTTATCTCAATTGGAGCGAGCCTGATGATAACGCATCCACAGTTTTGACTATCGCGATTCGAATGGCAATGTCGCTAGGTATTCATGCAGACGTTCAGAGTCCATATGTAACTACTGAAGAACTTAGTCGACGACGAAGACTTTGGTGGATTTGCTATTTGGTTGATAAAGATGCATCGTTGCATACTGGTCGGCCACCGACTATATATGATCAAGATATGTCGCCTACATTTGAATTACCACCGTTGATTGATGTCGGGAGTTCAATTTTTGGATGGCTCGTTCGATTTTCTAGGTTACAGTCAAAAGTGTTTTCGCAACTATATTCAAACCTACACATCCGTCGGACTGCTTATGAAATGTTGGAGATTGTAGGTGAACTTGACATGGAACTTTTGCAATGGCGTGATTCATTACCGTTACAATGCAGACCAGATCATGAAATTGTTGAACGGGATCCAAGGAGAATGGTTCATTTATTGTATGTTCATTTTTCATATTATGCTTGTCTGATTTCGATTCACCGCATGTCGTTATATCATCGATCATGGTATCGGGAACAAAATAATGTTCCAGAGATGACGTCGGCAAAGCAACCATCGAATCCTCGTGTATTTGCTTCAGCAGCATTATGTGTTCAAGCTGCTCGAGCTATCATTTATCTGCTGAAATTCTTTCAAAGTATCGAGGCAATATGTGGGTGGATGGTGATGTACCACGGTTTAGTGGCATTAGTAACTTTATTTACCAACATTTTACAGAATCCACATCAACCATCGGCAAGGTCTGACTTAGCGTTAATGTATCATATGATCAAATTTACAGAACGGATAAGTCGATTTGGAAGTTCGAGTTATATTGAAATTGGTAACAAAGTGTTACGAATTTGCAGAGAACTATTGAAACTTGCTGAACTTTCTGTTTCACGGGCTGAAGCTTTAGTTCAGAATTCTACACCATCACCGACACCACAACTAATACCACCTGAAGAACACCCATCACCAATGTCAGTTCAATCACTAGTAAGCCCTAATCCATCTGGATTGAAATGGTCGTCGCATCATGATCGACAATCTTCTGGATATTATCAGTTTCTGGATGGATCGATGGATGCTCCTCCTCCTCCTCCTCCTCCTACAAATGGAGGAGGAGAAGGGGATGGTGATAATTTGACATATTTTATGACACCAGGAATGCCACAACTTGTTGATCGATCTCCATTTGTAGTTGCAGCGGAATATTCTGGTGTGACTGATCCGAACGTATTGGAACGAATGAGGGTATTAGAACAACAACAATCTATCGAACCATGGACTGTACCACCGGGTTATTGGGGAGGTAATTGGATGCCATATTCCGATCAATCTTAAAAATTTAAATCACACAACTATGTCATTTGTATTATAGAAGAGTTATGCTATGTTAGTTTGTGCATTACGGATTTTATTGCTGTTTAAAATATTATATATTCTATCTATCGCCCGTGCACAACCCCGTTTAGACCTCTGTTACAGTAACTTCAACTGGCTGCTTTTTCACTTCAGGTTCAACTGGTTCAGCATCATCGGTAGTAATTCTACCATTAGCCAATTTCTCAACATCGTGATTAATCATTGCCGTAGTGGGAGAGTAATCTTTCAAATCTTCCATGTCAACCGCCAGACCGTACTTATTGATTACTCTTCCACGTTGTTTAAGTTCACGACGTTCCATGTATATAAAGAATACAACCCCGATTGCTGATACAAAGTTTATTGCTGCCATCAAATGATAACCAAACTTGTAATGCGGAGCATCTTGGGTTGGGAATGCGACTAACGGTAACCAAGCAGAGATTGAGTTTGATATAGTATTTCCTACTGCTGATAATAACCCGCGAAGTTCAGCATCGTCTTGGAATGCAGCTGAAGCCCAAGTTAAGATTAGTGCCCAAACTGGATACCCAATTTCTGGTAAAAACATTGCGAAATATTTTAAACCAAGTGGAATATCCCAAATTGCAAGTAATAAATTACCAAGAAAGCATAACCCAATGGATACCAATAGCATCGGCCATGTTTTACCTATTCGATCTGATATATTTGCAAACAGGTAACAAATTACGATTGCCATTCCATATCCAGCACAAGGAATCAAATTAATTTGTTGAACTGTGTAGATTCCTAATGACTTTAACCACAAATTAAAATAGGAATATGTGGTAGAAATATTAAACAGAATATAAGGCCAGTTGAATCCATAAATTCTCCAGGATTTGAAATATGACAAAAATCGTTTGAATGTGAGCTTGCGTTGAGTCTTTTGACCCAATTCTGCCATTCGTACAACCGAAAAATCTTTCTCAATCTCAGACAACCATGGAACTCGAGTATTATCTGGAAAATCTGGGATACAAAAGAATCCAAGCACCGAAATCGGTAATGTAATTATACCATCAACAATAAACAACCATCTCCAACCGGCAACTCCACCAAGTCCATTCATTGAAGTATAGACGCCTAATTTCAGTTAGATCATAAAATTATTGTATAGATAAGTAATATTGTCATACCAGCTTGAATAAAGCCACTAAGCATTGAGCCAAAAGCAGCTGCCAAATCATATACCGACATACGTTTTGCAAGCTCAGTTGGTAAATACCACGAACCTAAAATCATCGCGATGGCAGGATATGTCGTTGACTCGCACAGTCCAATCATGAACCGATAGCCATAGATAGCGTTTGCATTTTGGGCAGTGGCAATTAACATCACAAATGCAGTCCATCCAAGCTCACAAATTGGTAACCATACCGACGGACGAATTCTGTTGATCAAAAACTGGGAAGGGACAGCACCAATAATATTGCCGACGTTGTACAACGTTGTAAATAAGTTACGCTGTTGACCGTTTAATTGGAGCTATTTTAAATTTTAGCTATTATTTTGTTGCCAATTTAGCACCAGTTTAACTTACGTCTTCTGACATTCCAGATACGTATGCGTTGGAGATATTGGTGTTGTCCAAGGTTTTGATAAAAAAAGACAAAAAAAAGTACATCATCAACGACCCATCAAGCTTGTTTAGATATCTTCTGTATTTTGGAGGCTTGTCAAAACTATCCCAAAATTGAGACAGAAAAAGTTGAAAATTGTTTGGCCGGTAGCCTGGCACATCCAAATACTCTCTAAACACTACCGTAATCTCATCTTGAGTGTAGTTAACATCTCGCTTTGGGGGCTTATAAGTCCCCTTAACAAAGGATGCAATTGCGTGTCCTGCGCCCATTGTTGTACAGTCCTGTAAAGAAGAATGAGGGCTGGCAGGAACTGGACTTCCATAGTCCTTATAGCGGCACACATTGCGAGTATATAGGCATCTCCCTGGGTTGTTCCGCAAATGCAGCACCGTAGATATCGACAGGGTGGGTAGGTATGTACCTGTCGTGATAACAACGCGAGCAAGGATTGTCCAATTTGAGGCATATTGTAGCAGTCACTGGGGCTGCTTACTATGTCTCATCGCATATCAGGATCATTCAACCGCCGCCTCCGCCGCCTTCAGTTTAAGCTAGTGGCCTTTGCTTTGCCGTCGGGGACTGCTGGACCGTGCGTGCGGTTTCCCCCGGCATCATGGGCATCACCCGCAATGTCGAAGGACGCATGTCGCTGGACTATCGACCGCCTTATTTATCGATAAGATAGTGCTGTATTCATCAAAAAAGACAAGCTCAGGTTCAAACGGTGCACGTACAGTACGTCCAAAGCTTGTTATCGCTTTTGCTTATCTCGCCAAGGCGGCACGCGGCTATTCGGAAATGAATCCGGCGATCATTGGAGTTAAAGCGGTTTCAGGAGAAATAGGCTATACATACGCACAGACGATCGCACTCGGCATTTGCCTTGCTGCCAAATACTGTACACATATTGTATGTAGTTACCCAGACTTTGTTTGCTGCAAAGTCACTGACATAAAAGATAGGAAGGAGTGGGTGCGGTTGAGGCTTCAAAGCTCGAGTGTAGTAACCATAACGAGATTAAATATCTTTGAATGTTACATTTTATACGTGCCTTAGGGCGTCTGAATTATAAATCAGTTTGACAGGCAATGAAAAAAGTAAGTCATGTGTGACTATCGCTTCCTGACTTATCTGAGGCGATGATTTTGATCTACTGCAGTACATATCCGAACCTAAGAGGTGCGGTGTAAATTTAATAGACAGTGCAGTACTTAAGGACTTGTGTTTCAAATATTAATTTCTCTTCATAAATTTTCAGCTAACTACACATGCCCGCCAATCGAAATGTGGATAACTTGACAGGGTCCAGACTTGATTAAATTTGGACACGGGTACAGAGAAGCGTCGGGCACCAAATTATTACGCTACAACACAGCTAAAGTTGCTTAGTTTAATAAGTTGGTAGCCTACTGAAATAGCTAAAGCATAGCTTTTGTTATATTGTCTACTGCTAGACTTCGAGCAATGACTGCTTTTTTGGAGCGAAAAAAAGTGTGGACCGGGCATGCTCACAATTTCGAATGTGTATTTATGTATCTATAACTTTAATCGGAGTAGACCCCCTGAGGTAATCTGGCGAAACAATACGCACAAAAAAAAACGTCGCGGTGATTAAGATAAGAAAAGGAACCAGAAATTAACTCATTATTTGATAGACCCACAATACATCCTGAGCGCTTGAAACCACGAGGCTTTACCAGTCCCTTTATTGCGGAAAACGTCGCAATTCTGGGTGATGGTGTTGAATACTGTCAATCATTGTAGTGTGATACTGGGGCTTGACAACTGACCAGAGACTCGACCAGGTCAACAGTTTCCGTCATCGCTTCATGTTAAAACCAACCGGGCTATAAATCCCGGGTGCACACTCACACTCACAAAAGAGATGTTCTAATGTGTCGGGGCCCTGCTTGCATACCACACAAAGGGACGAAGCTAGTCATGATTATAAATGGAGTTGGTACAGAGACAGGAAGTGAGCGCTTTCTACATGCCAGCAATATGCACAAGGTATCCACTGTGAGCTAATGAGCAGTCCAAAAGATGGTCTTTTAAGAAGTTGATGCACCACATGAAGACAAAGCTTTTCCAAACGAGCGTGGACGAGCCTCGAGTCAGACTGGCAGGGGTGGGTCCCAGTTAGTCCGAAGACTATTGGCGGGACGGTGATCACTGATCAGGGCTGATCATTGTAGGGTTCTGATAGAAAACGAGGCTGCAAAGCAATTGGGCTTCCACGACTTCCAGTACTGTCTTGACATGATGCCATTTTGTCTGCGGGTAAAGCCTATTGGCTATAATTATCTACAAGGCAAATAGAGACACCACTCCTTTGTTGAGGTGCGTTGTCCTCAACGCAATGAGTCTCCGTCCGTGGGTCAGTACATGTTGGAACCTTGACCACATTTGCTGCTTCAGAATTATCCACATGCTCTAGGCAGAAAACCGGGCCGTTCTTCTGTAACCTTGAGAGGTCCAACCCATTTTATTGATAGGACACGAGAGTCTTTAATAAACCTTGGACCGTTCCGAGTGTAGGTTTGACTTTCCTTGAGCACATCCAAAAAGTTTTATCCGACCGTCCCGGAGCCCATGGTCTTTCCAGTCTTAACTGTTGTAACCTGATCATACCTACCGGTTCTTGATTTGAGAATTCTCAACAAACTCGCCAAAATTGATCGCTATCCCTTGCCTAAGGCACAAGAACTCTTGGCTCTTGTTCAAGGTAGCAAGCATTGCTTCCTGGTTCATCTGAAGAGTAAATTAAGCAATTCCCAATAGTGGAGGACGATAAATACATAACGGCTTTTTCCTGCCAATATGGGCTCTATGAGTTCAATATGATGCCTTTGGGTACTCTTTAGAGAACTAAATCCAAAATCTTTCGCGAGGTTATTGATCAGTTCGTTATTATTTACACCCATGATATTTCGAGTTTCTCCAGAACGGTTGAACTACACTACGGACATGTTGAAAAGGGTTGAGCGTTAAAACTATTACTGAGTTCCATTCCTTTTTAGGCCTTGTCAATGATATCAAGTTCCTGTCTGAGTGCATCGTTGGTTTATTCCAAAGTTCAGCAAAAAGGTTAAGGGCCTTACCTCAGCCACCTCCAGTCCAAAAGGTCAGAAGCTTACTTGAACTCCTCTTATGAGATTCGAATTTGATGCTATCAAGAAAGAATTGGGTGAGGCTACTCCTTGCTATAATCACACTCCTAGTCAGCCCAGTACTGTTGAGTCCCCGCTTGGTCAAGCTAAAGAAATGGCTCTGGCGTCAGTTTTTCCCTGAAATAGAACCGCGCGCTGTCCCGCAATGAGTGACTGAAAGGCGAACACAGGTGGAGCATCCACTGTGCACGAGAGTGCACAGCGTTTAATAGACTTTGGCGGTCACCATGTCCGTAATCTTGCAATAACGAAACTCTTGATACGGCAGTATTTTACTGGATGTTGGATGAAATTGATCCAGGAGCATGACCTTAGAATAGACGTGCTCGTTGATGGCCTAACCAGCCGCCCGATGTGGCAGGTTATTTGTACATTACTATCTGCAGGACACGCCGGTCTATGAGAACAATCACGGGTTCTCAATTCTCAAGGAAAGTAGTGTGATTCCCAGCCCAACGCCCGAGTACCGACAAGCGCTATTGACGACGCGGAAACCATTGAAGGAATCCATGGTCGCCTTGAATAAAGCGACAATAAGCCCAAAAGGATGCAATGATTATTTCCCCTTGTTAATAATGCTTTCCTCTCAACAGGTAAAAAACCTGAAACACATCCATCGCATCCTGATACGATGCAATCGCGAAACGAAAACGCGGCCAACTTGAAAGGACGAACTCCAGGTATTGCCCAGCGGCAAGGAAGATTTTCAATTGGTGAAGCAGTGGCTTAATAACCAGCGAAAGAAAGTAGAGGTACCTAAGGGTCACCGGGGTGACCTTGATGAACACATGCGGAGCTGCTGAACGGCGTCGTCAGCCATCCGTAGAAACAAATGATCACACTGAGGCTTAAATCGTCATAGAAATTCATATTTGTTTCTACGATCTATAGATTCTATACATAAGTTAAGCAGGCAATCCAAATTATTTTTATTTACTTTTGGATTGTACTGTCATAACATAAAGAGTATGTACATCGAGCTGCATGTAACACGATACAATAATATGTCAGCCCACTCCGATCCATTAGTCTTGACATTTATATATATAGAAAGTAATAACTTTATTCAACATATATAATCTTAGAAGCTAATACATCCAGTCAGGCCGGGTAAATAGTGACCTCAAGTTGTATAAAACTGCAAATTTTTTTTCATAGTGTGAGGAAACACGGATGCAATGACCTGTGAGTGGGAAGTAGTATGCTGTTGTAGCAAACTTAGATCAGACTGAGGTTTGGACGGACGGGCCTGTATAAAGACAGGGAAGTGATCGGAAGCAGAAGTATTCGATGATTGTATTCCTAAGTACTACAGCAGGGAGGGACGACTCGATATTGTATATTCGAGACGTCCTCGGAACAAAACAATAACAAAATGCATACAAAATAATAACCAGTAAACATACGAGAAATAAAGAAAAAGTAAAGAAAACGTTGTCGGAGGTGACCGAAGGCGCCGGAGCTGGCCGACTTTTTTTTTTGTATCAATGAGTAACTCGAGCTTTGCTCGAGGAACTTTAAGTCCATTTTAGTTATATAAGTACTTCAGAAAAAAAACCCTAGTATCCTCCTAAAAACCATAGAACCAGTACTTAGAAAAAAGAAAACAAAGTAAGCAAGAACCTTCAGAGATACAAACAGATAAAGAAAAGAAAAAAATAAATAAAATTGGATAAAAAGAAAAGAAACTGTACGTGAAGAATTGGGTGCTAATCT
>JAJLTW010000104.1:0-44395 GCA_030564125.1 Myxozyma lipomycoides
CATGAGCCCATTCTATACTTTTTCAAAACATTTGTAGCATAACGTGACTGACCAATTGACAAACTTCCTTCCTTCCCGTCTCTGTTCACCTCAAACCAAAAAAATAACCAATTTTCCCCATATCTGACATTTTGGATCGTTTTGCATTGTTTCTTTGAATTAGTTCATTGTTCTCAAATTTTCCGTAACGATGAGAAGGTCGTCCACATAATTGTTAATAAGATTTTTGATGCTGATGTCTGTATATTCCGTGATCTGAAGAGCTTTGTTGCATACCATGATCGAGTAAAAATTTTTGTAAAACTTGATTCCAGCACCTTGGTGATTGCTTTAAACCGTATAACCGTCTGTGTAATTTCCATACTCGTTCGTCGTTGTGATTGATTCCTTCTGGTGGTTGTATATAAGTTTTTCGTCAAATGACCCATAGAGAAAAGCTGCCTTGATGTCCATTTGATGAATTTCAAGATCTTTTTGTGTAGCCGAATAGCATTCTGATACTTTCTGGCCTGACTACTGGTGCGAAAGTTTCTTCGTAATCAATGCCATATCCTTGTGTAAACCCGCGAGCAACAATCCTTGCTTTGTACCGATTGACTGATCCATCTCTGTTGTATTCGACCTTGAAAACCCATTCACTTGTGAATGCATTTCGACCTCGTAGTAGTGTAGCCCATGTCCAGACATGATTGTCGTGAAGTGATTGTAATTCGTCGTTGCAGGCTACCGTCCAGTGTTCTCAATTTCCACTGTTTCGTGCTTGTGTCTATGTCTGAGATTCGTCAATCGATAGTTGAATTGAAAACGTGTAACTTGCTATTTGCTGTTGAGGATTGTATTCAATTTGTCGTTGCTGTATTGACTGATCTGGTTCCATTGTAAGTTGTCAATTTGGTTGATCTATAATGGTATCGCTCAACCGCCAAAGTTTGCCCTCTTGTTCAGTCTGATACCGTGCCTGATTGTTTGAAATATTGTTGAAGTGAGCCATATCACGGTATTCTTGATTTTGATAGTTGTCATCTGCTTCCATGAGATCATATCCTGCTGCTCTGATCATTTCTTTTTTTGGTTGAGTGTAAATATCCGGATTGTAATGATTTTGATGACCGATTGGTTGAAGTGAATGCGAATTGCTCCCACTACTTCCACTAATTTCCGTAGGGAAATATTTCAATTCGCGTGTAGGTGCTGCCTGTGATACTGATGATGATTGAGGTTGTCCTGCTTGTTCGGGGAGTGATGTTGATGTTGGTGCTGATGGTGATTCTTGAAAGATGACATACTGTGAAAGACTGTTGTAGTGGTGAGTGACTGTTTGCTGAAAATCCTGGGAATGATAATTGATTGTTGTGTAGTAAGTCCGAGTCGTCGGTCATCGAAATCTACATCATATGCTTCAATGACTTGATTTGTGTTTGGAATGTAGATTCGATAGGCCTTGCGGTTATGTGAATAGCCCATCATGATTCCTTATGCTCTATTCAAAATGCCGCCCTATTTCAATTTGCGATGAGTGGCAACAAAAGCCTGTGAGCCGACTGTCATCATGTATGAGATATTTGGTGGATGACCAATTCATTTCTCGTATGGAGTCTTGTTGTCGGGCAAAGCTGAAGTTGTAATTCGATTTTGAGTACAAGCTGCACATCGGACAGCTATTCAGATAGCTTTGCTGCTATCATCATAGAAATTGCTTTTTGGAGTAATGTGCGGTTTAGCCTTTCTGACTTTCCATCTTGTTCTGGTGTATAAGGGACAGTAGTTTGGTGTGTGATACCCTCCTGCTCTGATTCGTAGTAATGGATTAGACTGGTCGATGTATATTCTCCGCCATTTTCTGTGCGAAAAATGTCCATTTTATAATCGGTGTGAGCTTCGGCGTGGAGAACGTACTTCCGAATGCATTCTGCTGCATCACTTTTTGATTTGATGAGATAGATAGTCGTATAGTGAGTGTAATCGTCAAGAAATGTCACGAGGTACCGAGAATCCCCTATTGAATCTGAAAAAGGTCCGCTTAAGTCGCTATGAACAATTTCTGATGGTCTTTTCGTGATAGTGTGCTGATTGGATGATTGTGTCTGAAACCTCGACTTTTTGAGCATTCCTCGCAAGCAATTGACGATGGTGAGGTGTCGGCGATACCATTGACAGTGTTGTTGATTTTCATGGTGTTGATTGTATTGAAAGATGTGTGATGTGTGACCAAGGCGTTTGTGCCAAATATCATGTAAAGGGGTGAAAGTGTGATCTGGTGATTTGACGGTGAACACGTATTTCTGTGCTTGATCGTGTTTCAGTACTGTGCCATTGAACTTGTAGAGCTTGGTTCCCAAATTTCTCTTGTCGATGGTGAGTGATAATTTGTGTTTTGTGACCGCAATATAACGTACCAAAACCTTTCGTGGTGCCTACTGATTCCGAGAATAGAAGGCCCGTTGAAATCAAGTTGTGCCATGCTTGTGGAACGTATAATGCTTTGTAAAATGTGACCGTATACGTCTTTCCTTTCTGATTGACATGTGCAGTGATGGTGCCTTCTCCCATAGCTTCAATTGATGAACCATTTGCTATGGTCAGTTTGAGAGGCTCTTCTCAAACTGTTTGTACTCTTTTAAGATTGTTTGTGATGTGCTTATTGGCTCCCACAACTACAAAGAAAAGCCGTTCAAGAAGAGTGGTGGCACTCACAACAATAACTCCAATTCTAGGTCACTCAGCACAAATCAACAACAAGAGTCAAACGACAACTCGGTACTGGACATGGGAGCCAATAAGCTTATCACAAACAATCTTAAATATCACCCTTGCGCTGTTACATTGGGCACTTCTACACACAAACACACAAACACACATGTCACACAACGTTCCATTCACCCCTCAGCCCTCTAACATAGATGTCGACACTCAAAGACAGCGCACAGGATGGGTCAACCTATCTCCAACACCTCCTTCCTCCTCCCCGCGATTGGGTGGAAGCGAGCGGTAGATAGCATTAGGACGTTTTGTTTTCGTAGTTGACCGGCTGCCTAGTTGTGGTTTATTCACAAAGGGAATTATGTGTGCATTGTAGCCTGGTACGGTGATGATCGAGGAGTACTCTCATCATCTTCGACGACGCATTCACTCACTTTCTCGCCTGTCTGGCTGGGGTTGCGGCGCTCCTTGGAGAAATCCCGGTTTAAAAGAAGTCTCGGGTTCCTCAAAATTTTCGTTTTAACATACACAGCTAGTAGCTACTCCCACGTTGCCGAGCGTCTGCTATCTTCTTTGTTTCTTTTTTTACGTTCTAACTCGTTCGATATCGAAGGTTTTTTTTATCTTTTTATCGTTCGCACCATTCCTCCTGTGGCTCAATTCACGCAACTTCGATAGTTAAGCCGAATTCTTTACGCCGATAACGATGTCGACTGTTGGACAGACAATCACCTGCAAGGCTGCGATTGCTTGGGGTCCAGGTATGTATTCAACTGAGTCAATTTCTGGGTTTGTCTTGTTTCCTGTTATCGTTTCTGTCCTCGTTTACGTAGGATGCTGGTGCAGTTCTGTTTCACAATGCTATTGATAAGCTGAATGGTTGGCGGTAGGGCCTTGACTTGTCACTATATCATGTGCTTCAATCAATCCATCAGCCGATTGTGACAATCCATTTATAAGAGCGATTGGAAATGAGGAACGCAATTGACCTACTTTTATGTATTGCTCTACTTGTGCTAACTTACAATTCAAGGCGAGGAGCTCTCGATCGAGGATATTGAAGTTCTTCCCCCTCGTGCCCACGAAGTGCGCATTAAAATTTACGCTACCGGTGTGTGCCATACTGACGCGTACACTCTGTCTGGTAAGGATCCTGAGGGTGCATTCCCTGTTATCCTTGGACATGAAGGTGCTGGTATCGTTGAATCTATAGGCGAAGGCGTGACTTCGGTCAAGGTCGGCGATCATGTCATCGCTTTGTATACACCCGAGTGTGGTGAATGCAAGTTCTGCAAATCTGGAAAGACCAACTTGTGTGGAAAGATCCGTGCTACCCAAGGCAAAGGTCTTATGCCTGATGGTACCACTCGCTTCCGTGCTCGCGGCAAAGACATTTTGCATTTCATGGGTACTTCGACTTTCTCAGAGTACACTGTTGTCGCTGATATCTCAGTCGTAGCAGTCAACCCAGAAGTTCCTTTTGATCGTACTTGCTTGTTGGGCTGCGGTATCACTACTGGATATGGCGCCGCTACCATTACTGCCAAGATCGCCCCCGGTGACAATGTTGCTGTGTTCGGAGCTGGATGTGTTGGCCTCTCCGCTATTCAAGGTGCTGCTGAGAAAAAGGCTGGAAAGATTATTGTTGTTGATGTCAATGACTCTAAGGAAGAGTGGGCTAAGAAGTTTGGTGCCACTGATTTCGTCAATCCTACAAAGATTACTGGTTCGGTCACTGACAAGCTTATCGAGATGACTGATGGTGGTTGTGATTACACATTCGACTGCACTGGCAATGTCCAGGTCATGCGTGCAGCTCTTGAGTCTTGTCACAAGGGCTGGGGTGAATGTATTATCATTGGTGTCGCTGCAGCCGGCCAAGAAATTTCAACCCGTCCTTTCCAGCTTGTCACCGGTCGTGTTTGGCGCGGATGTGCTTTTGGTGGTGTGAAGGGTAGATCGCAGTTGCCTGGAATTGTTGAAGATTATCGCGCTGGTAAGATCAAGGTCGACGAGTTTATCACTGATCGCTTCAAATTGGCCGATATTAACAGTGCTTTTGAGCGGATGCATAGCGGCAACTGTATTCGTGCTGTTGTTGACACTACTGAGTAAAAAGTGGTGATCCCAATCTTAATTACAGTAGCTAGTTAATTTATTCTATTATCTGTTAGAGCGCCTATTGAAAATTATTCACATCTAAGTTTCATTGCTTGCCTGACCTTCAGCTAAGCGATTATCAATTCCATTCATATAGCTCAATAAGTAACCGAGCAATTCGTATTACCGCCGGTGAAAGTTCTTTGTTACTAGGCGTACAAGTAAAGCTATTTTGTACAAGAAGCAAGCTAGCTTCAACCAACTACTACCGCTCATCTAGAAATTAGACTGTCTGCCAACCGTTTCTATGCGAGTCGCTAAAACTGGGCACGCAATCATAACTTCTAGCCAATGTCTGGCGTATGTTACATAAGGGTTATATTTAATCAAATCCAGATTATTCGGGCCACCTGTCTCAAACGTTCTTTACAGCTGTAACTTACGGACAGCATTTACTGCAATACTCTGGTGATAGCAAGAAACCACGAGCCAATACCCTTCCTTTTTTACGTACACTTTCATTAGCGGCACGAAACTGAGACTGTACGGTTGCCATAACAACCGAGCTCATCTCTTTGTTGAGATGGTATAGTGTGTAGTGAGAGTGTTGTGAATAGGGTTAGGGACTGTATTGGTTGTTGTAGCATTGTGATGAGAACGACTCAGTGATGTGGTCTGTGCGTTGTATTGCGGTATATATAAAGCTGGGCGACTGCCCAGCGGTATTCTAGAATGATAATATATTGATAAGGCACAAATAGTATATCTCTTGTGTTATGAAATGGAAGCCCTCGTGGGAAGGCTCAACGCCAAGGTGCTGGCGTTACAACAGAGTGTTGGTTGCTAGAGAGATGAGGGTTATATCTCTACTGTGATTAGAACGACTTGCCGGGGATGGTCCGTGCACAGATTGTTTTACATATATAGCCGGTCGATTGCCCAGGCGTAGTCTAGATGATGAATATATATTAAACACAAATAGTATAGCTCTTGTGCTATAGTAATGGAACCTATTACTGAAAGCTTGAACGCAATGTTGGAATGTTGGGTACGCGCAAGATGACTCAGACGCGTCGGTTGGAATGTGGTGAAGCTTGGCGTTTTATTTTGTAATGGAAAAGTATAAGAGGAGGGGGTGATCCCTCGTTTGCATATGAATTATTTAGACTGTATCGAAAATAATTATATTTATTGATCAACATGGCAGACCTTATTAAGATTAAGGTGCTGTATTTGCAACACGCAAAGGCGTTGATATTACAACACTCTTTGATTACCGTGCTCACCATATGTTCGTCTCCAGAACAACTAATCAAGGCAACCTTATATTATAAATATAATGAAATTGCTCAACTGTTTCCTTATTAACAGCCAGACAGCAAATAATGTGACTGTTAAACTCTAGCGCAGTTTTTCTTGATTCATAATAATTCTGTTCTGCTAGTGTGAGCGAAGCCAAAAAAATGAAAACTAGTACAATTGTTTTTTCCCAACAACGGCGTGTTGGGTAGTTCAAAAATAGTTCATAATTAAACCCAAAGTATCAAAATTGCCTTGTGTATTGCGCTAAAATATTTATCACTGGAGCATATTCTGTACTTTGCACTGCACTTATCGTCATTTAATTAAATTTTTTATTTTTACTATTAGGCAAGCTACTTGTACAAAACACATGGAGAATTATTACTGTATATACCAATAAATATGGCGTCGTATGGCATGTCATGCCGTAGAACAAAATTATTTCTCAAAATATTGCTATTCAGAAGAAATTTGATAGAACTGTATTTTCGTCAAGCTGTTCTTGTTGTGATGGTATCGTGTGTTGTGAGCGTTGGTTGCTAGAGAGATGAGGGTTATATCTGTACTGTGATGAGAACGACCTTGTTGGGGATGGTCCGTGCACAGATTGTTATATATATATAGCCGGGCGATTGCCCAGGCGTATTCTAGATGATGAATATATATTAAGCACAAATAGTATAGCTCTTGTGTTATATTAATGGAGCCTATTACTGAAAGGTTGCACGCAAAGGCGTTTATATTACAACAGAAAATGTTGAAAATACAGCACCTTAATCTTAATAAGGTCTGCCATGTTGATCAATAAATATAATTATTTTCGATACAGTCTAAATAATTCATATACAAACGAGGAATCGCCCCCTCCTCTTATATTCTTCCATTACAAAGTAAAACGCCAAGCTTCACCACATTCCAACCGACGCGTCTGAATCATCTAGCGCGTACCCAACATTCCAACATATCTCTATTTGTACCCTTGTAGGATACTCTTACAGGTAAAATTCCAAGACACGCTTTTTACCTGCGTGAAGGAGTCGATACCCTCTCTTCCTAATTCTCTAGCAGAACCCAGTCCACTTAGTTTATAGCCGCCGAAAGGAAGTCGGACATCAGTGCCGTTAGACGAATTTATCCAAATAGTGCCGCAGTGCAGCTTTCTTGAAGTGTACAAAGCTTTTGAAGATTCAGTCGTGAAAATCGCAGCTGCAAGTCCGTATTTGTTGCGATTAGACCGGTATATAACTTCTTCGGTTGTTGAGAATTTAGATAGCAACACGACAGGGCCAAATATCTCTTCTGAAGCAATCTCAGAGTCATCGTCACTGACATTATCTAGTATAGTGGGCTCAACGAAAAACCCGCGATGCGGTATTGAAATAGACACTGGCAATATATTATAGTTGGCCCGAGCTATTGAGATATATCGCTGAACACTATCTTGCTGAGATTTAGATATCAATGGACCATGAGTAGTGGCATTTTCAAATTGAGCTCCGAGAACCATGTTATTAGCGCAGTAATCTGTAAACATTTTGACAAATTGGTCGTAGATACTTTCATGGATAAATATTCTGCTGGTTGCACTGCACATTTGGCCAGAATGACCGAATGCACCTATGTATGCCCATTTTATCGCATCATCGATGTCAGCGTCATCGAAAACTATTGCCGGTGACTTTCCTCCAAGTTCCAGACTAATCGGTGTAAGGCTTTCAGCAGCTAGATGCATGACAGCTTTGCCTGTGTGTGTGGAGCCCGTGAATGAAACTTTACGGACTTGTGGATGTTTTATTAGTTCTTTTCCAGTGCGTCCATCTCCTGATAAGATATTCACGACACCTGGCGGAAATCCGGCCTCTTTCAACAGAGTTGTTAGAAAAAGAAGAGACAGTGGAGTCTCGGACGCTGGTTTTATTACAACCGTATTGCCGGCAGCCAATGCTGGCGCTAATTTATACATCGTCAACCTGATCCAAAATTAACCCAAGATTTTTACAGTAAAATACAAAACGCACATGAGCGGATAATTCCAAGGCACAATCAATGCACATACTCCAAAAGGCTCCTTAATTGTGTAACCAACGTTACTATTAGACCCCTCTTCCGTGCGTCCAACAAGTGCTTTGTCGGCCCATCCTGCATAATATCGTGAGATATTGAGGACTTCTTGCAAATCTTCGTTAAGAGCCACTGAAAAAGGTTTTCCAGTATTCCAAGCCTCAATAGAGGCTAACAATGCAGAAGTCTCATTGATCAATTGATATAAGCGGTAAAGAAGCGCACCACGATCTGATCCACTGAAATGGCCCCAACTCGCTTCAAATGCTTCTTGCGCAGCTGTAACAGCATGGTTAACATCAACAGCGTTTGCGATTGGTATCTTTACAATCTCTCGTTCTGATCTGTTCACTAGTCAGATATAATCGTTCTATGACTCAGCAAAAAACATACACAGGGCATAGGATAGAGCTGCTGTCATTTCCGGCTGATGGTACGATGTCATTATTGATAAAAAGACTGCTTGGTTGAATGAAGCTGTGCCCATTTGGCGTGATCAATCTCGTACGGAGAGACAGTCTGCGCCGTGGCGCTTCAAGTGAAAAGCTGAATCGTCTCACGACTCGATTCATCGACAGGTTGGATACTAGAGATAAGAAAAAATAATTGCTTTGCTGTAGACTGTTTAAATAACTTGGAACTTGGAACTCGGAAGTTTAGAACATTACAGTGATGCTTCCCCACTTGGACACTTACCCGGACAAACCGTGCTAACAACGCGTTGCCCGATTCCAACGTTCTTTACAAAGAAGCAAATACATAAGATCGTAACATTATAGTTATAATTGCGTTCTATCATTTTACAAACTTCTTTATTTTAATCTAAATAACGGATTGTCGTTCCAAGGCGCGTTTCGAATTCTCAGTTGCCTGATTTAGGGCAAAGCTCAAATTTCCGGTCGCGTTGTCCGGGTAAGTGTCCAACTGGGGACGCATCCATTGAAAATACGACATCTCGAATCGACACTAGTTCTCTTAGTTGCGGTAATCTCATGGTTAGTCAAGGTGAGCGTTTAACCTCTCTCTAAAGGGTAAGTAAAGTGGGGAATAGTGAGACAGTGCATGTATTGGAATAAGTGTATAAGGAGGGTGATATTCTATTAAGTATGAATAATGTTAGTATAAGTAATAAGTCAATCATACACAGTATCATAAGTCACATTGATCACGCTCTAACCGCTCGACATGGCCACGTCGCAGTCCACGGGCGACACCACGATGTCGGACGTCAATTCTCGCCAGCATCACTGTATGTACATTAATTATTTCAGAGTCCGACTTAAACGTTAGCCTCACTCAACTCCCAACACTGGACCGCCCCGACAGTCCGGGGAAGTGTGGATTTTTTAAAGTTGAAATAGAGCAACGAAAGCTTAAACTAGTTACATATTAGTTGCTCATAAATAAGAGAAAAGACCTGGAGTTTCGTTTGGGACGTTGAGGGAGTCCAACGAATGGCTCCCAATTGAAGCTAGCTGAACCGCACAGATCATCTAGCTTTGCTGATCTATCTTTCTTGCCATTTGATGTAATTTAATCCAACGCAGGAGCTTCCTCAATACAGCTGAAGTCTTTTAAGGTCGGCTCTCTTTACTGATTTCAAGTGAGTTAACTGACATTATGGGTCCGTGCAAATTGTTTCTCATGGCCATACTGTCGTTGGAATGTCTATTTCTCCGGGAAAATGAATATCGGTAACTACATATAACAATTAACACGCAGGAGAATGTCAAGGTGATGGCCATCTTGTGATTTTGTCGTTAAGCCGGTCAATTTAACAGTTTCAAAAGAATTGCTAATTGTATCCAATACAAATGCAATTAAGAGAAATTTTTTTCTGGATTTACTAGTATGGGGCTTTCTGCCTTAAAACTTGTTGCAAACATCAGCGAGACACGATTCTAATTGACTGCTATTTGGGAAATGGATAATTAGAATATTGAAACGCTCCGTCAATGTCATTGACTAAGATCTGGTTTCATTAAACATTTCAGAAGCATAGCCAGCAGTGACCTCACCTATTCTTTTTGTCTGGTAATATATTTGATAAATGCAATATAGCATATAGCAGGTGCTTTAGCAAATAAGTGTTCCAATGTGCATGGCGGGCAGTTAAAAGGATTGGAAAGCTAGCATCAGCTCGATAAAAAGTCAATGTTGGATTTGGCTGTGACTTCATGCATACATGCAGTGTCAGGTAATTCCGAGCTATCTCATGATCGAAATGAGCTAACAGAATTTATTGTCTGGCTAGAATTTCACTCTAACTGCTATGTATATTTCCGGAGCAAAGACGAAGGGCGCTATTCAAGACTCATATCCTTTTCTATTACATGAAGACAATATGGAATCGTATTAGCAATCAGTATGTCTGATCTTGTTTTTATCAATGATCAAACCGAAAGAAAAGACATTTTTATCAAGTTTCAATATTGGAGTGCGACAGCAGATCAAAGTGCGACGGTGCTGTTTCTATATCCGACCTTTAAAAACGGCTGCCTCTAGCGGCTTATACGAATCACATTAGAGATTTGACATAACCATTAAAATAGAAGTTGTATGCTAAAACGTTCTAAACTATTTTCTATTCTCTATCGTATTGCTTCAAGTTTGAGTCTATTAGCGAAACTGTAACTTGTGCACGCTACAGTGCGTCGTAACGACGATTTAGCCACGTACATGTGCGAAGGTAAAAATTAGATAAGTGTTAATAGTATCAAAAAACGTTCTTTAAGTAAGGCTAATCTAAGAGTTTTATTCTTCTGGCATGTATTTTCAAAATGTTAAAGTCAGCAGTTAAGAGGTATCAAAACTATGTTAGAGCGAGCAATAAATACATTATGAATTTATCGACATTCCAGCCTAAGGTGATATAACACATCACCTATCCTTTAATTAGTCGAACTATGCAAATGGCAATGGAATACCATATAAAACCGGAGCAGCGCCATTGAGATATTTAAGATTGCAAACATCCCTAGAAATTGCCAGCGCTTTTCCTACAGGTATATTTCCATCGCTTTCCTTTCCAGACGCCTTTGAATATATGCCCCATTTCTCAAATAAAGAATCTGAAAACCGATCAATATCCTTGTCAGTAATATCCCACAAGTTAGCTACCAAAAGTGGACAGCCCCCAAGGAAATAGCTGAGCGGCGTACCCCAAGGCTCGAACTCGCCAGAGTCGTGTAATGTGCCAGAACTACATCCGAAAAGAAACGTAGCAGAGCAACGCTTGAAATCTTTAATGTGAGATGTACGGAGATACTGCTCGCCTCCTCCATGACCGAAATAAAAAACAATATCTTTTTCAATAAGAAAACTGGAAAACTCTTCTTCAGATGGCGGGCGTGAAACAACGGACTGCCAATTGTCGAACCTAAAACATTAACCGTCTAATAATTGAGAATTGTAGTCTTCAAACCTACTCTAGTAGCTTCTGTTCAAATTGACCTTGAGTATTCTTCAAATCTAAACTGGGGTTCAAAATATACGCGCCGTTACAAGGATCCAGTTTACGCTCGCCTTGACCTCTTATTAATTCTCGTAATATCCTCAATGACGGGACACGTGAAATTGATTGACCACGAAGGCATGGAAGTGATTCCCAAGGAAATACATGTGTGAACTTATCAGGTATAAGCACAATATGCTCAAGCTCTTCATCGATCTCATCTAAAGCTTCATAATATGCCCTCATAACTTCTTGCACATCAACGACGACCTAGCAACGTTAACACCAAAACCCTAGCGTAGATGATATACATACCGCATCCATATCAATTTCATCATAAGCATTATGTTCACCATGAAATTGTAAAATGTCAAGCACAAAGTAAATGAGGTCTTCCAGCATCTCAGAAGCGTCTGAATCTTCAGGATTACCTAGTCCAACAAACAGCTCAAAAATGCGAGGGTCAATTTTCACTTCATTTTGCTTAGCTTTAACGGTTCCACTTCTGCGGCCACATATAACTTTTCGAGACGGTAAATGCTTTTTCAAAACTGCCAAAAATGATGCACCAAATTTAGCTAATAGCGCACGATTTCGAACAGTATTTCCCAAAATGCCCTTCAGCCCACCTAGCCAGCAATATTCGATATTTTCCAAAAGATTTTTGAGACTTGTATCCAATGCTCTTCTTTTTGCCCACCACTCTTGCTTTTCAGATTTAGTCGCATTTTGTAGCATTTTCGAAGCCTGTGAGCTCTCGTTTGACATTGAAATGATATTTTGCATTTCGGCTACGGCGGTTGCAAATGAGAACGAACTCTCATCTGCATCTCTACTGCAGTGCCTATTCAGTGGAAGACGAACTAAGAAGGGGCTCTCGCCAGCCAAATATCTGGTAATAATTAGATCACCAGTATCGTTAGCAACATTAATTGAAATCGCTGCCCATTTTGAAGGTAGGATATCTATGTATTTTTGCTGAAACTCATTCAAGTCAACTATTGGGTCGAATGCAGTATCTGAGTTCAATATTGGACCCAGAATACTAGTATCGGCGCTAGCTTTGACATCCTTCAATAAAGCAAGGCTTTTGAAACTTTCGAGAAAGTAATGTGCGCTAAAATATGACTGATCAACTCTAGTCAACTGTATCGCAGATTGAACCAACAAAAGCTGCCCTAAGTGAGTCATGAAATCGTACTTTTGATGAGCAGAGAATTTATCAAGAACCAAAGGGTAGACACTTAGCAGTGAATCCCGGGAAGCATCTAAGATACTTCGCACCTTGACTGAACGAGACATACCCTTCAAATTTGAGACAGAAAAACTTTCACCAGTCAAATTACTATCCCTTTTGTGACCTGATGGTTGGTCAACACATGGAATTGATATTGCCGAGTCTTGAAGAACACCAAACACGGGATCATCCTGAAGAAAAGCCAATGCTTCAAAAAAATCGAGTTTTGACTGAACCAAAGTTTGAAGTGCCTCATATTCGGGCGACTTCTCAAAATCAGATGACTTTTGTAATAGAGCTGCTGCTTCCCGCCATTGCTGATTAGATATTTCATAACTAGCGTGATGACAGAATATAGACGACAGTAGATTGACAAAACAAGGATCATTTGATTTGCAAGTAGACTGCAAAAAACTGTGAGCGCTTGGGTCACCAAGAGACAAGTTATTGAGTAGCTCATTAAGATACCTTTCCTGACGTCGTGTACCATTGTCGCCAGCTAAATCATCAACGCTAACCATCGAAATTAACGCATTTTCTGCCTTTTGATAGTTATATCGCTCATCACGGTTTTCCGCAGAAAACTTACAGAGCAGTGCAAGAGTGAGATAGTATCTAGGTATATTGAACCGATTAGTCTGTATGACGTCTGCATTAAGAGATTTTAAATATGTCGTAGCTCTATCAAAACTGTGCGCTCTTACATAAAAATTCACAAGCCTCGTCTGGAAAACTTGAAGCAATCTTGGAGAATTGATTGTCTCCGTCAGTGAAACACTTTTCGATATGTAAAATTCCGCCTCTCGTACCATTCCTAAATGATTGTATATCTTGAAAATCAAATAATATGACCAAAGAAGATCTAGCGTCGATGTCCAAACTTTTGATACATTGCCATTGTATTGGACGTTATTTACAGCAGAAGCCAAATTTTGATTAACAATCTTCGCCGACATTTTAGCCAAAGACAACGCTTTCAATGAGTGACCCGCTTGGAATGCAAACTTTGATATCACAGATAAAAGAGATGCTTTGATCAAATAGTCCTCTGATTTGTTCTGATCGATTACCTTTTGCAGAATTTCTATCCGAGTCTGAACTTGGTCTATGTTTCGTAGGTACAGCAACAGTTCCAACTCCATTATGTGAATATCTCGAATGTCTGAAATGCTCGAAGATCTAGTGATTGCCTCTACCTGAACTTTCTGTAGGCATTCGATGGCTTTGTCACTTTGAGCCAATGCGATGTAACATGGTATCAATTTTGCGACAAGGTCAACAGCACCATCGGCGCTAATACCCAATTGGCTAGATAGACATTGCAATATAAGTAGTACATCAATTTGTACTACTGTATAGTCCAGCAGAGACAATATATCTAGTAGCAAGTTGAGATTAGATGATAAAGCTTGAAAATCTGCTATTGCTGCATCCTTATTTTCTTTTTTTACAATTTGTGAGCAGTGCTTGATACACAAGTTTAAGTCATCCTCTATCGGTTCACCAATCTGATATTTGATCGCTACTCGGTACAAAAAGCACGTGGCCATAATGTAATCGACGTAACTCTTTAAACCGATATTGTTTGAGACACTCTACCAATAAGAAGCTAAACTTTGCTTTAAATTTTAATATGCACATACCTTGCTGCGAGCTAATTCCAAAATTTTTGAAGTAGATGAAAGCGTTGCCATATGATTTTCAGTGAAAGACAATGTGGGTAATAATGCCAGACATCGTTGTAACGGATACTTAGCTCCATATAATACTTCAACACGAATACGTAAGGACTCTACCAATTTTTGCGCTGCCGTTTTCTTTGACTGGCAAAGTATGTACATCATCCACTCCAATAGTATCCCTTCAGACACCTTATCAAAAGCGTTATCTTCGAACGGGAATTTAGTGTGTTGATTCATATACGACATGCAGAAATTTGCAAACAGAGTGATGAGCCGATTCATTTCCGGAAATTTTTGCACAACAATAGGTATAGCAAAATTTTTACACAGTAGATGAATCTCTGACACTTTCGAGCGAAAAGTTACGGTAACGGCCTCAGAAAGAGATTTTAATGCCTCTTCAATATGACCAACTTCAACACAAGCAATAGCTAATCTCTCAAGCTTTTTAACGTAACTTGGAATCATCTCATCGTCATATTTGCGCCTTTGAAACTCAATGGACAAACGCCACGAGCTAATTGCGTCGGTTTTGTATTGCCTCCTCCAAAGACCGATTCCTAAATTATAACATGAATTAGCGAACAACGAATTCAGCTTCGTGTCATCTGCCAGTTCAACAAGTTGACGAGCTTTGCATGGCAACAGCAAGGTATCAGGCAAGCATTTGTTTTGAATGTTGTCCTTTATCAGTGATAGTATGTTCTCTAGAAGTCGGATCGTAGTTTTCTTCCAAACCGGAGAACTAAACTGGAACAAAGTTAGATCACTCTCATAAGAAACCAGCTCATACTTACACCCTCACAAAAATGCAAAAATACATCAACTAAACCAAAAACAAATTGCTCGCTAGAAGGGTTGGCAACACGGTTAACAGCCACCCGCAACGAGTCAACCTCTGCTAGTAAGCGGTCACATTCCTTTTGAGTACTCGGACTAGCCAATAAAACTTTGGAAAGAACGTCAGTCAAATCAACCGCAACATCTTTGTTAGTGAGAGTATCAACGGTATAACAGAGATAATTGATAACTCGGCGGCAGCTATTAACTTTTACTGTGCCCTTCTCTGAAATGCTTAGAAGATCAACAGTTTGTCCCCGCCGAGATGCTCTCGTCCGTGACTATATAAAGTATTAATAGCTGCTCCAAAAAAACACAAATAGCACTCACTGTAATAGCCATACGCAACTGAGTTCCTTACTGCGTGACGGAAATCAATCTTTAGGTCCTTGTTGATCGTTACAAGTGCATACTGAGAACTTCGCGAATGAACAGCTCTAGAGCTCGCTGATAATACAAACTATGAAAAAGTATAAAACCCAGTTTTTTATTCGACGTGCCTTGCCGGTCCGAACTGTATGATATTAGTGTGTTTAGTTTTAAGAGAAGACGTCTAGTCCGCGCCGAATGGGTATCAATGTCAATATTTACAATTCACCGTAAACGTGACACCTGAAACCTTAACATTGGTTGCCGCAGTAGCAAGTGGATTAGGGTTTTTGCTGATGGCATTTGAATTTTGATCGAGTTGTGAGTTGTTTTTTTATTAAGAGAATTTAACTAATTATTTCCTTTATTGTAGGTACAGATTACTTCACCTAGTTCTAAACAACAAATTGCACCAGTTCACATGCAGCTTGACTACAAAGTCTCTTGACTACAAAGTCTCTGCATTCCAAATGACAGTCGTGCTAATGATACGACACGAGACAATAACGCTCATAGCGGAGTACTACAGTCTTACAAAAAATCCCTAAAATGATGGAAGTAATAAGTAAAAACGCCATACATTAAACCAATACAATGCAAAATCTAAACAAGACACAAATGCGGATCATAGAGGGCTCCGTGACTGAATGAATACAAATGCAATGCGAGTTGAACTGCAAATACAGTTTCATGATGCTCTATTTTTCAAACGATTGATATAGTCAACAATTACTTCATATGTAATCAAAGTGACTGCACTGGCCGGAACTGTTCGCACAAGATTTGTGCCCAGACCTTGATAGAAGACTCTCCATCCCTCCTCTCCGAGTAATACACTGAACGTATGTATAATCCCGTTGTAAGCCATATTTCCATTGTGAGGCAAACCACGCTGAATTTGCATCCTTGTCCTAATAACTTCGTGAGGATACGTGGCAACAGACGCACACATCTTAGATAAACTTGATGCAAGAATGATACCGAGAACCTTTCGTGACTCTGACCCGTTCCTCTCTGGCGGCGGCAAAAATAAACTCTTGAACTCCTCGTACAAAGGAAATTGAATTGCCACATGAGTCAGGCCCAAAAGTGCTGGGAGCAAACCTGCATAAAAAGATCCAATACCTTCCTTTCTGTACATAGTTTTGAAGGCATCAAACGTACCTTTGTAATGCCACGACGTTTTTGAATTTTGAGTCTACACAGTCATTCGTCAGTCATAGAATCCTAAAACCCAATAATATAATTACCATCAGCCGTGTCTTAACCACCCAAATCGGATTTGTGGCGGTTGTTGACGAACCACCAGCGAGCAATGCCGAGACAACATGGACGGCAAAAGGATGTTCTTGAAAACCTATTGAAAGCAAATCAGTTACGTTCAGCAACTTGGACTCTGCATCTGAGAATCAGATATGGAAAGATGAAATGTAAAGCATAAATCACAATGTCATATTGTGCAAAATCATCATCATCCCAGAAGATAGCTAGAGCTGCAATTAGTCAAATACGAACCTTTATATTCCGCAAAATGCTTCTTGCATCGTTCGTAAACCGTAAAATACACCATCCAAGTAGGTAGATAGCCAAATGTAATTGGGACCACTCCACGATAAAAACCTTTCACGCCTTCCGTTCGCCAAATTGTGGAGATAGTCCCTAGAAATATATTAGCAAGGGGAGGGGGCTCTAAAACCAAACGATACTTGTCTTAAACTAACCTCTTAACCCATCATAGTAATGATCATTTATTATACCATACCTGGTGAAGCCCCCTTGAGCTTGAAGTTTGGTTTTGACAACATCAAGTGGACAAACGACAATACCAGAAATGACACCTGCTGTAGCGCCGGCAGTGGCATAAACAGACGACTCGCTAAAACCGGCAAGCACTGTCTCTAGTCTATGTTTGTACGACAATGAGTGTTGTACCGCTTGAAATTGAACCTCGGAGCCACCGGACGATCTGTCTGGAGCTGGAGCGCCCATATTGTTGCGAAATACGTCTGTTAAATAAGACGACCAATAGTATACGCAGACGTTTAATTGTAAACTGTCTTATTCAACGCAATTCAATAAGTTTTCTCTAACAAGTTATAACCCTCTAGTTCTCGAGAAAGCTCAAAAAAAGATGCACAATTCAGTTCCGTGAGAAGCTCTTTGTGGCATCGCATTCGTCGTGGGATAGCTAGTAATTCAGATGCTGGACTGAGATCGTTGATCGCGGCAAACCTTTACGACCTCATTCGGTCAGCTAATCCGTCTAATAGTCTCTTCTGCAGCCAAGCTTCAAACTTTCAACTTGCCAGATATCAGTGGACAGGGGTGATGGTGAAAGTAAAGCGCTTTCGCCAATAAGTTTCAACTGAGCCCGGCATTCAAATCTCACACTCCCGACAGGACCCGAAACTGATGTAGGTCGCGCGGATACCACTGCAGTAACTACCTTAGCCTACATATGTTGCACAAGCAACCGAACTATATAATTGCATACTCACAATTGACAAATCATTGAACGACTCTAAATACATTCTCATAATTCATAAACGCATTGATATCGCTTTTACTGTTTACAACCATGTTCCAAATAACCCAAGTAGCAATAGAAAAAGATTTTTTTTTGCCTATTACCGTTCCAGCAATCGCATATCAATAACATGAGTAAAAAAAAAAAGGAGAAAAAAATTCATTCTGTAAAAGCCAGACTAATGGCGTCTTCAATGTGTTACCACCCCGATTCAAATGGATCAATAAGCATAAAAGAGAGTGCTCTGTTGCGATCAAACCTCACAACCTTAAAACGTAACGAATGAACGTAGACATACGTCTACAAAATTGCAATCATCAATACCCAAAAAAAGATCTCGTAATTTAAAAAAAAAAAGCACCATTTCTACTTTGTTTAACTAGATTAAGACTGGTAAGAGTCAGTGCGTTGACTTCGGAGATGGTGACGTGAGTCCCTTAAGAGACCACCAAGTCAACGTGATTCCAAGAAATGATAGCAAAAATATCTTGTCGCGAGACGGCAATTCATCAGAGCTCGAATACTCTCCTGAGTTCGCCACATCGACTGAGACATTATCGATTGCGTCCTGGATTGGTTGAGCAACCGAGTCACCAGAGAGATGATTGATCTCCGGGCGAGCTGCCGGAGGATCGTCAGGAAGAATGGTCCTAGTCTCGTAATTATCAGGAATAACCGGCTGAGATTAGCACTGATTATGCATACAAATTTCCATTTACTCACAATCGACGGAAGCAGCTGGGCTTCGTGGACAGAAAGGTCTGGCATCTTGTAAAACTCGATGGTGGAGCTGTCACCTTTCGCGTGAGCAGTGACGGTTGTCCTTAGTAGGCGCACAGATTCTAGAGAGCCAAAAGATGATTCAAGCTTCTTTGAGGGCGCTTTAGTTTTGGATACCGAACTCGACGATCGCGGCTCTGCCTGCTTCGAGCGAATACCAGACACAGCAGCTTTACCAGCAGCAGAAGTAGAAAAATGGGACATGCCATCATCAATCGTGAGTCGATCGATTAGCTATAGTATCTGGTCAGCCATAGCTGCTCCAATATAGCGGAAATGTGATTGGGACTGGCATGTTTACTTACATGAGCCTTGTTACCACTAACTTTGATCCCGCGTTTGCGACATTCGTTCTTGAGGTGCTCGACAGTCAGAGACTTGTAATTTGAGATCGGCTTGCTGAGAACGTGTGAAGGGTTCGGCGTGGCAGCTGAAGAATGCAGTAAGCCCGCTTGCTGCTGGTGAACTTGAGCGCGGAGCAGGTTTGGAGCAGACCTGACTGTTCGAAGCGATCTCTGCATGGTTAACAGACGGGATACAATTGAGTAAAGATACAGCGATTGTTGCAAATTGCAGCCAGAAGAGAGCTTGTGTTAACCAGCAACCTGCCAGAGCGAAGAAGTTGGTGCGATGAGTTTCTTTCCCCCCGGCCGGACGACGTCGGTCTTTGTTTACATTTTGCCGTCCTCATCGCGGGCGACCACTCGCCCCAACCCAGCCCTCGCGCTCTAATAGTGCGGCACGTGATGTGTGCATAAGCGTCACGGAGCTGCCGCAGTTGGCGCTGGTGTCCGCCAGCCAATCCGCGGTCCGCAAATGCGCCTGACTGCCGCTAGGGCGAGGGTCGATCCGACGCGACCGACCGACCGACCGACCGAGCAAGGCTTTGGTGCGTTGGCGAAAATCTCGACTCGGTTCTCGTTGTTGCACTCACCTGCCTGCACTCATTGGACTTCAGCACTGACAGACAATGACCGGATCATTCTTGAGAACTTACAACCTGGCCTCGGCCGTGACGACCAGCGCTCCGTTCATCACCAAGCTCATTGTGCCGTTCGCGAGCTTTCTGGTCGACAGAAACGGCTACAGAAAGTTGGGATTGAGGTGGGTCGCTTGTGATTTTTGTAGATGCTTCCGAAATATCGATTGATTGCAATCGGGTTTTTGGAAGCTGATCTGCCGGGCTATTACTGGAGGGCCGATGACTCTCCAAATGTTGTCTGCGGACTGGGACGACATTCGTGTGATGGTAATTAACATACTATAGATACGACGATCTGATTGCCGAGGAGAGCCCAATTATTCAGAAGGCCATCAGCAGACTGGAGCCGAAGGAGTACTACGACAGAGTGTTCAGAATCAGACGTGCGATGCAATTGTCACTGCAACACCAACTTCTGCCTAAGGATCAGAGACTTAAGCCCGAGGAGGACATTCGATACCTGACTCCTTACATTCTCGACGTTGAAGCCGAGGAGCGTGAGAGAAAGTACTTTGACAACCTGACCATTGCTTCTAAGAATTAAGAGCGTTTGCATATGTTTTAGGTGATATCAAGCGACTAATATGTTGCCGCATTCATAGTTCAAGAAATACATTTTTTTACATTTTTTTTTTCTTTTAAAACTAATTACATATCAAGAGCTTTCTGAGCCATTTTTATAGCTCCATCTCTGGTAGCATTACCACCGATGAATCCTGATGCATGTACAAACACACCGCCATCAATTCCGGTTAAATCACTTAGAGCCTGATCTCTAACTCCACGCCATGGTTCTGGCAGAGCTTTCCGAGATTTGAAAGAATCTGGAGATTCTGGCACCGCTTGGACTCTCCAGCTCTTACCATCAGAGTAAATAACATATATTATAGGCTCAGGAACTTCAAGCCACTGCTCAAGCTCATAGATATGCCCTTTCCACGAAACGAACTCGTCGAACACTACAATACGTCCCCTTTTGTCATAGTCAACCCGCTGAAGCAAAGCACTCTTCACTAAATCACGAGCTGGCAGCCAGGCATTACCATAGTATTTAACCAAATCAAGAAATACTCCACCCATGAGCTGACTCGCCTTTCCAAATTGACTATCAAGGTAAGCATCGTCGTAAGGTTGGTTCCATGCAGGATTCAAAGCTGCAACCATACCAGGCAGCGTAACTGATTTGATTGAGTAAGCAGGCTCCAAATCTCCGGGATATTGCTCTTGGCCGTTGTCATTTCCGTCAATGGCTTCAACCATTTCGGCGTAAATCTTGTTATACAAGAGCGACACGGTAGAAGGCTCGAGGTCCTTGTCTAGCACAGTAGAAATAATATCTTTACCGAAATGCTTGTAAATAAGACCAGCTGATGAAAGCTTAGTTTTAAACTCGGACGAAAAAGTCTCGCTAAACTCTCGTTGATGATGATCGAAATGCTTGATACCGTCATATTGACCCTGAACATCCACAATGATATCACAAGCTTCCAAGATTTCAGGCGTGCGCGAACGAATAACTTCTAAGCTGAGTTAGACCAATAACCGACAAATTTGCATTCCAAACACTTACTAGCGTTTTTATAGGTAGGAAGCAACCGAAGCATGTAAACAGCTAGCGCTTCGTCTGCGTGAAATGTTCCACTTAATGATTAGCCCAACTACCTAGACACCATGAATTATGCTGATCTTACTTGTGCGTCCCAATCTTCATTTCAGTTTTCTGCCTTTTATACATTAGAACCGCTAGTCATAATCTGTTACTTCTTCTTTCTGACGGAATGAACAGTTCCGCAAATTTTCAGTAATTGTCCCAGAAGATTTCATGTCAGGTTGAACAAAAACTCGATTTGTTATCAGCCGCACGTCGGTTACAGATGGCCATTTAAGATAGAATCGATAAGCTGCCCAACACAGACTTATCATTGATTGCGATGTTTATATTAAAATTTTAGATGCTGCTGTTTGAAACGGCTTTTTCTTTTCAATGGCTGCAAAATACGAGGAAGAACTTAAGCAGCTGCGCGCAGGGCCTGAGGACTTTAAGGTAGTCTACTCTCACACAGACTCAGCGTCTTCTCCAGCGGCAGCTAATTCGTTGGTCGGTGAGAAATATGGATTCATTTAAATACCATATCTACGTATATTTACATACCTACAGTTTTTGACTCTTCTTTCAACCCGCCGACATTAGCACATTTCGAACTAATTTTACGCACCCTCAAATCGGTTGATCTAGGCTCTGAACCACAAGTATTGTTATTGCTAGGTGTTACGAATGCAGATAAACCTACCGGACCGGCACCATTATCCGATCGCCTTATGATGATGGAACTTTTTTCTCACCAGATTCAAACTGCTGTTTCTATTGGTATCATAAAGTACCCAAGATTTATAGAGAAATCATTGTCGATTAGCAAGGCGCTGCCTGGTATTGAGCAGCAGGTATTTGTGGTAGGATATGATACGCTAGTTCGTATTTTTGATGCAAAGTGAGCTGCCGGGTTTTCTTAATATGAGTCATCTAACTAATCTTGCCAGATATTACCCTGGTACGACGGTGGAAGAAGCATTATGTGATCTCATGAGTCGTTGTAAGTTTGTCTGTTTTATACGAGACAACTTTGGCGGACAAACGGTAGCGATGCAGTTTGAATATTTAGAAACGATCCGGGAAGGAAAACTTACAGGAGTACCGAGTAGTTGGGCAGACAAGATTTTAATGTTTGACTATGATGCAGATGGTGAAGAAGGCAGTATCGATCTTTCTACTGTAAGCTCAACGCAAGCGAGAAATGCTGCCGCTACAGATCAGGTAAGGATAAATTAGTTAATTTAGTGCGAGATATCAATTACTAAATTTTGATAGCGACTATTCAAATCTATAGTGTATTCTGAGGTCGGTGAGTACATAATCTCGAACCGGCTTTACACTGCCAACTGAAGACAACGCCACCAAGTGATAGTAGCTATTAATTAAGTTATTACAAGATTCGAGAAATAAGTTAATTCATGCAATATCTATGCCCTAAGCTATTCGAATAACCAGAATTAACAATAATAATGAAGAAACTGAAAAAATATATAGACAAACGCCACAATGTAATAAGCCAAAGACTTTATATGAATCCCGTTGAAACCAGTGGATCCACGACAAAAGTGCACAAATAATTTACAAACCAATCACAATCTAATTGTTTGGGTTAGGTATGTTCCAATATTGCGGTGGAGGTACAATCGGAACGTATTGCGGTCGGCCAGACATTTGATTCTGGTCAGTGTCCCAAGTCCGTTGATGGGGTGGACGGTAGTAAGGAGCCGTACAAGGATGAGGAGAAGAAGATACAGGTGCAAGAGACAGCTGCAGTCCTCGGGTATCGGTTCGGTAAGGTTCATGTAGATTTGGCAGCTGCTGGGATTCTGGAATGTTTGTGGTGTATGGCTGTTGAGGAGTATATGATATTTGTGGCTGCACTGGTGGGATTCCATGCGGCTGTGGAGGCATATTTGCAAGTGGAGCGTGAATTCGTGTATGCTGACTATTGTCATATGCAGCAGTCCTCAATTGGCGCACTTCTGCTTCAAGCGAAGAAATGTAGAGAACCGCTTTCTTTAAAATCATTGCTTTAGAGTCATGAGGGAGACATTGGGGAATAGCACTTTTGAGATCGAGAAAACCGCCGTTTATGCTTTCTCGCCGACGTTGCTCAGACACTGTGTGGGCGAACCTTCGATTGCTGGTAATTACTTTTGACGATGATGATGATGACGACGACGACGATGGAGACGGTTTAAAATCATAATGTGGCGAGCATATTGTAGGTGTTGATGGTGCAGAGATTAATGAAGCAGAACTGGGCTCAGTCGCAGAATAACTTCTGTGTGGCAGCCTAGGTGATCGATCGCTATATGGAAGTATACGTGAGTGATCTGGAGAAGGCCGAATAGAGGTAGTCATATCATCTGAGATCGAATGCTCTGATGCACTAGAGATGGAAGAAGACCGTGAATTTCGATGAGATAAATTCTCTCGAGGTGGACTTTGATAGATTGTTAGCAAATATGTAATCGTAGAACAAAACAATACATACGGTAAAACTAGAGCCTTTATATCCATCTCTCGCACAGCTTGCAATTAAATAGATTGCAAAAAAGTAAGCTTGAAACCAAAACAGGATAACAACATATGTCGGTAAGTATTAAAATGGCAAAGAAAACTTGGCTCCGCAATATTCCACGAACGAAATAGGGTCAATATGAAAAGCAGATGGTATTATTGAGCAAACTTGGACCCAACCCAGCTTCAAGTAAACGGACATCCGCCAGATAAGCTCGGTTGATTATCAAGTGTCTACTTGCGCTTGATTTATAACAAGATGAAGCTGTGCAAACAACCCACTGCACCAAGAGATAACAGCAAGAGATTAACTAGATTCACAATCTGTAGTGTATATCAGTGACCATCAGACGGGAATGCTTAGGCATTCGAAAAAAACAAAAATCAAATTTGAAGAAATCCTTAGTGTTCTGAACACTAAACGTAGAGATCAATGGTCAGGCAAATGTGCCAACTTTGGTTTCTGCAAAAGAGCTGAGGACCAGGTGCTTATAATTTTGATTATCAGATTGCGTCAGCTTCTCCCAGCAACGACGACGATAAATTATAACGAATAAGTTAAAATGTCGCTGTGTTTTGTTTTCTATTGTATTTTAAGTATTTTTGTATTTGGGAGAAAGTGTGGCTATTGAAGTTGAGTGTAAGTGATGCAGCGGAATGGCAGGCCTGCGTTCCACAGCCCAGAGAGGACGCCAGGGTGGAACCAGACTTTGTATGTACAGACGGAGAACGTCGACCGAATCCAAACTAGCCAGCGGTAACTTCAAGCTTTGACCAGAATATGTACAGCTGCTCGACTAAAATATGAAGCCCAATCTGTGTGACTGATGGACCCGTGTTCGGATTTTTGCAACAGTGCGCAACGGGGCGCTCGGTATGTAATAGCCGCAAGGCTGTTAAGCTAAAGCGAAGAAGACGACGACGACGACGATGTGAACCGAATTCCGGGAGCGCGAAAGAGTAGAGTATTCAAAGTTTGTACTTGATTGACCGTTGAATAATAGATTCCTGATCAGTTGAGGGTGCGTTTGTCTGGACCATAATCAGCGAACAGTGCCGCTGCATTTAAACTGCTCCCAATCCTGGAAGTTTGTGTGTCTGGTATTTGACTCTTGCCCTTTTTTCTTGCCTTGATCTACGATGGAAAATAACGGTATGTATACGGTACAGTAGTTATAAATGTATGTTGCAGTAATTTACATACAGCCAAAAGTCCGCACTTTTTCGCGCCCCGTCGCATGACGCAGCAGCAGCGCAAACTCAAATCCATGTCTGACTGGGCGGCGGATACATATGTTTTACGCTCTACTTTTTACTTCTGCTAACAAAAGGATATGTACAGTATGTACATATAGGAACCAGTTCCGCGGGCGTCTGAATCCCTCCCCCCCCGCTCGCTTGAGTCACCCACAGTTTTTTAAGTTGACTCGGTTCGAGCTTCGCTTGGTCCCCGATCCGGGCGGTTGTATGTATGTACAGTAGTACATTGTGTATGTTACTGTCGGTCACAGTCGATTAGGGGGCGCAACCACCTCGTCAAATCCTGGCACTGATGGCTGCTGCAACCGTGAATATGAGCCCAACCAACTAGCTCGGTCAAAACCAGCAAGCCAAAGTTGTTGATAACTTGGCCGTGACTATAGAGCGGCTGCGCGAAAAAAAGGACCAGTGGATTAAAGTTTGGTAGGCACAGCGTTGGCTTCTGCGCTGCGCTGATCAAATCATCCCGATGATGATGATGATGATGATGATGATGCGCTTGTTCCCGCTGGTTCACCACACTGACCATCGCCATCATGCAGGGCCAGGCACAGGCTTACTATCATCACACCACCGTCGTCGTCGTCGTCATCATCATCCACCACCATCCGTCTCGAATTATACGGTTAAAACTTACTTTTTTGCCTTGAGTCGCCAAAGTTGGTCGACGATGATCGATGATTGCAACAGTCGCAAGATACTAACTATTATACAGTACTTCCAACTTTGACCAGACAGTTTTTCCTTGTTATTGACCGTTGCTCACTGTACCACCGCGATTTTGTCCCTGGTCACTTGTAAATTGCCTCATCGTAAAATTGGTTGCACTTTAGCTTGCAAAAAAGTTTGGCTTGTCTGACAAAGCGCCAAGTTCTTCCAACTCTTTATCATATGATTTTGATCATAAGTGAATTGAAGTCTTCTTTTTAGGCTTTTATTTCTCATAATATGAACAAGATAGATGTATGATCCCAGCACATGCAGTCGCTTCTCGATTCGATCGGCCGTTAGGCTATAGTTGGAGATGGCCTGGGAATTACCTAACGGTCTCATATACTAACTAGCTATTCACGTAACTACTGTACATAATCGTGGCTATTGGAAGACGGTTCATTAAAAATAACGCTTAGTTTATTGTTCACTCGAGGCCAGGCATCATTTGGCACCTGTCAAGCGTGTAAATTAAGAACCCTGTTCAAACATCTAACTAATATATTATCGGACTCGTAGTTCAGTCTTATCTTGTTGCCAATTGGTCCGTGAAGGCACACAGGTGGCGTGGTCGCGGGAGCAGCAAGCTTATTTCTAGCCTGGTTGTTGGTACAAACCATTCACGACGCTCCCATCCACGTATGTACACAAAACATGAATAGAAAAGAACTGAAGGCCTACAGATTTTTACTTATTAAATAAGAAGAATTTGATCAACTTCTGGCTATTTGGTTACAATGTACGTATCTGCCTAAAATGCCGGTGATAAGACACAGTGCAGCCTCCCACTTCCCCCGGTCCTAGTCGGCTCGCCTGCATTACCGCTCTAGTCTCGGATCTGTCACGGGCTCTGCCATTTCTACAGTTTTAAGTTAAACTAACTACTGGGGTTTTAAATATGATTACACTATATACATACATCTGTATTGTTGGGTAACCAACCCTTGCATGCTATCCCACGGTCGGTTAGGCTCTCTCCCTGCCGGCCGCTCAGGGCAGGTATGTAACTAATTGTAAGTCAGTTGAGTGAGTGAGAGAAGTTGCTTGGCTGGCGTGCGCACCCTCCTTTTTTATCTAAACTGTACCTACGTATGTAATTTTTCCGCAGTTTGGTTTAATAGTTGCTCGCATAACTAGTTTAACTAACCAGTCAGTTACATTCAGTACATCTAGTTACATAATAAAAACAATTGTCCCCTGAAGCCCACACCGATTGTTCGCCGACGCACATGGGCACATGGGGAGCAATTGCCTGTTTTTGGTCAGAACCGTACGGACTATAAATACATATGCGCTAGTCCCTTCTAATTCTACACGTACTATCCACTGGCTTCATCTGTACGTGCAAAAACGGCAGTCAGCGGTAGTCGCGCTTGGTCAGCAGCAGACCTCTTTAAATAGCTAGAGTTGTATAGCGAGGGGATAACATTCCAAATATAAATACCCCGAGTCAAGTACTTTGCAAATTCAGACACATTTATTTTTTACGCTTGTCATTCTTTGGCAATTGATACCTCGCTAAAATTTATGGCTTGCATTCTTCTGTCATAGACGTGAACAGAATTGACTGTCTTGTCTTCCTTGAAAGAAAATTGCCTCTAGTCATTAATATGCAATTCTCACAGTACCAGATTGTCATTCTGAGAGAATTAGCCGCATATTGCAATGGCTAAAAGATTTTTCTACGCTTTATGTGCAGAAAAGAGCGGGCATATGCGATTGGTAGCGGTTGTTGATGAATCCGAAGCGCATATAACTAGTTATAAATGCAGCTAAAAGCTTCGAAAACCTGCTTTTGCTTGTCCAGCCAAAGTTTATAGCCAACAAGCAGGTATTTAATAAAGTTAATTCGCATTTTCAATCTACATAATTTTAGTATATTTATGTGGCTTTTCGCAAGGTGCTGCTTGGAATGCCGATGTGGAGAGTCGCATTGCCATGACCTGAGAGAGATCCAAGCGATGGATGATTGTATGAATCAATTGACAAATATTTTATACTTATGAAATTTTAAAGTTTATAATAACCATTTTTACCAGCATAATTACTACTTATAGTAAAAAAAACTGTTGGTGAAATTCTCTCGTTCATGGTATATACTGTATTCAAGCGGCTAAGCGTAGTCAGTCCAAGCAAAACGAGCACAATCACACTGCAAATTTTTATAGCTTCAACGCGCGACTGGCTTTGCAATGGCCATGGCTACCCAATTAATGATTACTCTATGCTAGTGTATGCAGATAGTCGACCAGAAAAGGGCCCATTAAAATCCCTGTTAACATGTCCACTCCTGGTAGGAAGTCGTGCGCAAAGGATAGCTCCCTAGCTGTCTTCATATTTTAGTAGAACACTAAAATGCCAGAAAAGTACGTTATTTGAGACTTGATCTGGGTCGACGAGATCTTGACGCACATACTCAAGAGTTCTTCCCCCACCATTAGAAATAAAGAAGTGATCTTATGTTTAAGCATATACATCAATTTCCAAGCGTTAGGGGGTTGACCGGTTTGTGAGATAGTTTGACCGGTCTTCATCTTGATGGTAAGTGGTCTTAATGCAATAACCTTACCGAGTTAAATATGAGGCTGGGCTACAATAATTAAGATGATGTTGAGGATGTCGATGAGGTTGACTTTGGTAACGGGGCCCTATTGAAGGGGCCACCCAACACATCGCCAGTCAAACCGTCAAAAAAATTAGTATTTCGCCAACCAAATTCCAATCGTCACCGCTGACTGATGCGCAACGGGCAGCCGTAGCCCCAACCCGAAGAGTCTGGGGGGTCCTGGCACCGTCCTGCGCGTGGTAGGAATTGAGCAAGAGTCGTACGATTGGTTGGTCGTCAATGAATAGCTATTCCCGTAATCACTCATTTATCTAACTGTTATTCTTGGAATGACAAAGAAAGTCAAAAACACCGTTTGTGTCTACTGGTTAATACCAACTCATTAAGCTAGAACCTCACGGTAGACGTGTATACTTGCAGCACGATCTTCGAGACTATATATCCAGTACAGACATGAGTAGTTGTTGGTGCGCATTTCCGAGGTAGGATATACCAAATTTTCCGTTGCTCAATAATGCAACTTTATGACACTTTTACTTCAAGCAGAGCCAAAATTACTCGGCGGTTAGTGTAATATTGCGTGTGGGTCCTTCCATTCTCATTTGCTTTATATGCGCAAAGTCCAACAATTTTCTATTAAAGACAGTTGAATCATTCTCTACAACAAGTATTGAGAGAAGGTCATCGTTTGACAAACTTTCATGAGTCGGGGTTGAAGATTCAGTCGGATTAAATGACTTAAACCGTCGACTAGAAGCGCAGTAATTATTATCGTCAGGAACTGGCGTATATAAGTCGCTTACGGGACTCATACTGCTGTCAACTAGAGTATGCGACTTCATTATAATTGAAGTTTGAACTAGTGAGTCCAACCGGGACGCTAGCGACCTGCTGGCTTAGCAAGTGATTGCCCCAATAGCAACGCGCGAATATGACTGTCGTTCTACATGAGTATCCGTTGCTTGCTCCTTGGTACCAAACTCGGTAAGTTTGGGTTTATCCCAGAACAGTATAGGTTAAGAGGAAAAAAGAAGATATATAGAAGAAAGAGATTCTAAAACGTACTTTGCAAGTATTTACACAGATGTTTGATAGTTGCTCGTTCCATGCATTCTAGAGCAGGTCGGCATTATCATCCTGAGGAACTTTCTTAACAAATGCCTTAGGTGGCGACGTTTAATTATTGGTAGCTTTTCGGGAACGTACTCAGGTAAAAATTGGAGAATCGATGGTTGACGATAGCTAATTCTGTGGTGGCATGAATCTCGGTTTGGTTGTGGGTAATCAGACGTGGGCAGAATGAACCGTCATGTCTTCAAAGCGAAAATCACCTCCATGGGAAATTGCAGATAACAAATCGACATTTAGTCTTTTTAGTGAATATTTCAAAGGATGAACGTTGAGAACTTCTATCAAGCAACTAGCTCAGATCATCATCAAGGCGACCGCACAAAATATCCTCCTTGACCTCTCCGGCATAATCAGTACAAGCAAAGAACATGATTAAAAACAGTTTGGCAGGTCCTTGATAATCTGACTTCTTTCTTGGGGAGAAAAGTCAGACTCTACGACAAAGTGCTGAAAAATTTTGCTTGTGACACATACTATTTTCAAATAGCCGAACATAGCTTACTCAGCACTGCATGCGTGGAAAAAATAAGAGAAAAGTAGTATGTCTCCCTGTTGGATAATTACTTTCGATATCAAATGATCCATATTATAAATACTAGGGCTAAAGATAGGTCTATCTGGTATCCAAAATCAGCCTTTCAAACAACAAGACAGCGGGATGGTAAGTCACTAGTTTTCCAACATATCGAGTTAAAGTCTATTACATGCCCATGGGAATTGAACACCGGGTCAGGCCAAAGCAGAGCCTGACGTGTGAAGTCAATGAGTGCAAGAGCGACTGCCAATACTTCTGCTAAACAAGAATAACCACGCTTTTGAGAGTAACCTAAAAGCCTTAAACATCTTTTTGATCAGAGCAGTGATAATCGTTATATGATGATAACAACTATGGCATACAAGACCATATCACCATTTTTATCATTACAGACCAAGAAAACAGCTTATCATACCCATAATCCGACATATATTGATACTTCAAATGGTTGGCATGAACAATATCTTACGCTGCCGGCTCCGGAGTGCGACTAAATCTAGCACAGGGAGTTAGTATCCTTTTAATGTCCATAAATTTGTTGTGCCCGTCAAAAACGATATTTGTTCTATTGCCAAAACTGGAATAGTTTTAGTCAAATTGTCATTGTTACTTCCCTTTATGTCAGGCCGGTACGGATGGAGCATGCTAAGACATTCGTATCAGTGGAGCTGACTCAAAAAAAAGGAAGTACATTCTCGTGTACTTGGTTTAACACGGAGGACTGTGTAATGTGACTTATTGTGAACTGTGGCAGGATTGGTCCACCAGTAAGCAACGGTGCCGCCAAGCTGCTGGCAGCGGGTCCCCAATGGCAGAAAGCTGGCAATCATCAGACTTTTGATGGCCCAGTCCACATCGAATGACAGAAAAGAGGTGATAGAGCAAACAAAAGCATTTTGTGCAAAAGTCTGCCAATCGAATTTTCTCAACAAAACCAAAATCTAACTGAGGATCTGTTTGAGAGCGCCCCTCTTTCTGATATACCTTAAGGCCTGGATTTGTTGATTGTCAGGAATTGAACTTCGAATGAACCATTGAGGTACATGCCTACTTTTAAATTGGCTTCTTTATTTTTGTTTGTAGTATTCATAATTTATTGCATGGAAAATAATATACTCTGGGGATGTCAATCGTGATTTGAACTCCGTACTGAAAAGGTACAAACGAAGAACCAGCTGCCGCACAGCGAAACAAATGACAGATGACGTTAAAATCGCCTATATCGAACTATGTATTATGTTTATATGTATATAGGTCATTGCGGCACGCCACTAGTATATAATTCGCGTCAATAAAGATTAATCAATCAATCAACATACAAGTGGAAGCAAGAAACAACCTGTTTTTGAGATCTAAAAAACGTCTACGAGTATCTTTTACGCTTTAATCAAATTTGACTGACTTCCGTCGGTCAGCCTTCTTACGACTCGGTGGCGGGCCTGGGGGTGATACCCCCGCCAATCGCCCGTGTTGAAGGATGGACCTTTCGTCTGAATATCAACTTAAAGTTATCTGCTCATATTATTTATGCAGTTATTCATCAAGTATACCCCCGGTTATGTGTCCGTTATCTCCGATTTGAACCTTCCATCAGCTCTCGTATTACTGTCGCACCGTCACTCTCAAGACCAAGCTTAAGACCCGAGGTGGACAGGGCTGTGGTTTCTGCAATACTACAGGTCATCAACAGTCTGCCTGCACCCTCGCCCGTGGCTGCCCTATCAGCGGGAGTCGCAAGCATTCGCCAGCTTCCTGTCGGCGTAAACGATGTAGACCCCAGGTAGAAGCAGCAGTGTTAACTGCTCCTCCTGCCTCGCGTGGACGCATTTGTTCGTGCTTCCTGGATGGTATAGATACCTCTTATCCAGTTCCTTCTACTATAAGGAGATATTGGAACCCGTGTACCTTCGCTGCCTGCTGAGGAAGCCATCCACTCCAACGGTGGCGCCGGCTATGGCTGCACTCTCCTCTACACGGATTCTTCGCTCGCCATGGCCCGACTTGATCGTCTCAACGTCGCACAAAGATCAGACTTATAGCAGCTGGATCTTTGCGTCTGCTCACAGAGTCCACGTCTCTCTCGCTTCTCTCGCAGCAGCTCGACCATCGATCCTCTAAATGAATACTCCGTTAAAATTTCAAGGATCGAATGTCCAAAGCTGGAGTTCTCGGCCCCGCCGTGATGCGTGGTATTTATTCTGTTCTTCTATTTCATGTCGTTCTGTTTTCCATTTTTTGTATTTCTGAGTTCTATGTGTCCACTGATTTACTCGTATCTACTGTACGTGAAGAAAGGGTTGCTCAAAACTCTGGGGGTGCGCTATTGTTGCAGCACATATTGCTATCCTTTGATTGCTTCGTTGCTGCACCGTTATGTTAAAGTGTAAAGATATGTTTCCACTATAAAGCGTTAAACATCGTCACAATAAAGAATCGTTATCGGTTGTCACTTATAGGCGAAACTTTCGATCAACTGCACGGCTCCACCATCTTTTCCAAACTTGACTTACACTCCCGATACCATCAGTTCGCATTCGACCAGTAGAAATAAATGCCCAAGACGGTGTTCCGGACTAATTTTAGTCATTTCGAATATAAGAGAAGCCCTTCGACTTGTGTAACGCCCCAGCGACATTTCAGCGTCAAGAAACTCCAAAGTTATCTAAATAAGTTTCGGCGTGTGTATGTACCTCGACAATATCATTGTTTTCAGTAGCAGTTTGAAAGAACATTTGAACATTGCAAATCTTGCGTTACTGCAAGCTGTATGCGAAAAGCAGCAAGTGTGTCTTTTTCCAGGTACGGATCGATTACTTCAGATATCCAATTCGACTATTCAGTTTTTATAGTTGTGAGCATGTACCCCGTTTGAATATAATTATTAACGAGTCCTTCTGACACTTGGCGCATTACTGCACGTATCCTCGCAGCCTGGTTCCTCATGCTATTCCACGTCAGAAAAACAAACAGTAATTTGAATCTTATTGCTACTAAAATCGCCTCCTGTTCCCAAGTATGATGCTCTCATTCTTCATCTGCTGTTCCTGTTATGTCGGGAATACCACATTGATGAGCCAACAACACGCTGAGAATTCTGGAAATCCGCACCCGTAACAGATATCATTTTCATTAATAAGTAGACGATATACGCACTAATTTTTCATAGACTTTTGAGTGCTTGATTCTTGTCTCTCAGTGAAGTCCGTGTGAGGTTTACTGGATCGATGCGTTCGTTGGAAAAGTCCCTAGATTCTGAAATCAAATTGACCCTAACTATGCCCTAGTTAGTCCCATTATAATTAGATAATGATCGAATGGCCAAAAGGAATTTTACCCATTGGGCTCAATTTACGCAAGCCAAGCGCTGATCTCGTTGATTTGTCGATTTCATTTAACTGGATAGGAGCATCTCAAGCTGAGCAGCTATGCATGTATTGAGCATTAATTATCTGCAGAAAGCAACAGATTAATACCTGATCAAATCAACGAGACTTTGGCGGTTTGGATCCATTACAAAGTCGGTCTCATGCACATATGTTAGTTAATTTGGACTTTCGAAGAATATGATTAGCAATTCTGGGCATATATTTTAACGAGTATTTAAATCAATCGAAAAAAAAAAAAACCAATGCAGAGTCTAGATAGCTGGATGCGGCAACTTCCAGATAGCCTCTCACTTGCATCACTTTCTTTACCAGGAACACATAACTCGGCCGCGTGTCATTTATCTTGTACGTAACTCTCGAGCAGGATTCATAGAACTGCTACTCTAACTAATCTGTAGTTCCTTCTGTTAGGTGCCAATATGCAGTTGTTCCAGAACAACTCAACAACGGAGTTCGGTTTTTGGACTTTCGACTTACAAAGCAATATAGCAGCCCCTGCAATCCGTTTGTGAAAAGTACTCTTCAAGTTTGTCATGGAGCTTTCCCAGTATCATATACAAAGACAATCAGACTCGAAGATATTTTGAATGAAGTTTATATATTTTTGAATAATCATCCAAGTGAGACTGTTATCGTGTCTTTAAAAGATGAAGGCCCTTATCGATGGATAAATGATGAGTTTGCTGAAATACTATGGAACATATACATAAAGCCGAGTCAAAATCTTTGGTTTCTTGAATCTAGGATTCCGACTTTAGGTGAAGCCAGAGGCAAACTTATTTTATTTCGCAGATTTAGATTTACGCCAAGTCGGCACCAACAAGCATTAGGGTTTCCAGCTACAAACTGGGTATACAATACTACTGGCGAAGATTACCATCGAGATATGGTGTTGGCTGTGCAAGATTTTTGCGAGATGCCACGCCCCCAGCTTTTGCAGAAAAAGCGGGAGTATATTGAGTCGCATATTATCCGCGCCTCTCAAATTGCCAATAATCAGCATACATTATTTCTTAATTTCACTACTGCGGCGAATTTCTGGAACCCGAGTTGTTGGCCCAAAGATATCGCAAAGGCGGTAAAGTCTGGGATTGAATCTGCGCTTGCCAAAACCAAAGGAAGTTGTGGAATTTTGATTCTTGACTTTGCCGAAACTGATAACTGGTATCTTGTCAAGTTGATTGTAGAGCGAAATCGCTACTACTACCAATATAATGGAAATTTGACTGCGTAAATAAGAATAGCTATGTCGCATTATAATGCACTATAGCTATCAGTTATTGATTTATATTCATTCAGATAGAAACCCAGCCCAAAGAAACAAGCTCCAAACGTTACAACCTAATCCCAAAAAAATGATTGCAATATAAGCCATTCAAGTACATCCATATTTAGTAGAAGAGATTTAATTGTTATTGAGACTTTTTTAAACTGAACGAAGAAAACCCCTTAGCAGACATAAGTGGTTTTGCCGCAGTTTTCTGTGAAACTTGACGCACGGGAATAGGTTTAGTGGTGTTGTTATTGCTCTTAGACTTGCTAATGCCTGCGGTCGTAGGCTTTGTAGCTTGATTTGAGTAGCTCTTTATGAAAGTCTGTTCCTGTCTGGACGCTGAACTTGAAGCATGCGATGGGGTACGTGATGCTGTCCCAGTTTTTGATGACGACGAGAAGTTCCGAGGCTCCCCGTGAGTTGAATATTTGCCACCAGTTTCAACCATTCGCTCAATATTTGCCAGTAAATTCTTTGCTGCGTCGTCGCTTCTCTGTGACAGCACCTTCTGCCGTTGCATCTCTCTTAAGTTACGCTCAATAGAGAATTTGTGTTTTGCTGAAGCTTCATGCTGCGAACGACCCAATCTACTATCCAAAACAAACTGATTACGTATTAGTCAAAAAGATATTCACCATCCGCTTTGGCATTGGTACTCACAGTCTTGCACGGTTTACACCAGTATTTTGACATTGCGATATGTCGAACAACAAACTTGCCTTATATATATATGTGTCACTAGCCGAGAAATATATATATATATATATATATTTAAACGGTTAATCTGATCATGTCAACTGATATTATTTTTAAGGAATATACAGTTGTCGGTGAGTTCAAATCGCGATCAAGCCGATCTGTGAATCGAGCACGTGGATTTTGTTCTCGAAAAAAATTAAGCCGCGCTAACTCCATCAAGTTTCAACTTGACTAGAAATTCGAAAGACTTTAATGATCCAATAGACTACAACTTATGAAACATGGAACAAATTCGCAAAAGAGAAGTGTCGGATAGCAGTAGTCGCGACGAAGCCGGTTTATCAAAAAGTCATCACTTGTCGTCCAGATCAAGGCATCGACACTCGTCTTCATCTCATCATCACCGAGGCCATCGTGACGATTCTAGTCGTGATAGTCGCCATAGGCAGCATCGCAGTCATCACTCAAGGCATAGCAAGCCAGTCGAATTGGACAAAATTGGCTCAGCAAAGCGGATAAAGCGAACTAGAGACAGCGACTCTGAAGCAACTTCAGACAGCGAAGACATACCGGCTAGACGATCTCGGGGAGCACTCAAAGAAGAAGTTAATAGCAGCGACGAAGGAGAGTGGATCGAAGAAGATATACCCACTAATCATGGCGCGACGACAAGTTCAGGTCGCGATCAGTGGATGATGCATGAGAGTAAATCTAATGGCGGTGAATTTGATTTTGGTTCTCTAGCTTCTGGTTCAACTGCAAGCCATGAGCGACGAAGTATTTTACCAGATCGGAAACCGAGATCCGATAATGATTCTTACTTTGTGAAGTCTAGTGACTCTGTCGAGGGAAAACCTGCGCTTAGCGTTTCATCTCAACCAACTTCGTTGCTACCGCCGAGCACCGCGACTATCGATGAGACAACATTAAATCGAATGAAGGCAGCTTACATGAAGGCCAAGCTTCGGAAGGCTAGCAATGCAGATCAACTGGAAAATGAATACAACGAGGCACTAAAGAGGTCGTTGAATAGGTCAAGTACTTCAGACCGAACAGAAGTTCTAGAAACTATGGATACCCGAGGGTTACTTGGTTCTAGCACCAAAACCGAGAATGCCATGACAATCGCTGATATGGTTGCCGAAGTTAAACGAACGAGAGGAGTTTCGTCGGCTAACGAAGCTAATATATTGGCAGATAAAATTCGCCGCGACAAAAAATTTAAGGATGACTTGGATTATATGGACGAAAACGCAGAAAAATTGGCAGAAAGATTGCAAAAAAATGAAATTAATCTCAGAAATAATACAATTGACGAGGTACGCAAGATGAATGAAATACTCGATTCATGTCCGTTATGTCAATCAGAAGACTCTCCACCAATAGCACCGGTGATTTCTACTGGGACCAGGGTGTATTTATCTTTACCTACCATGCCTCAGTTAAGTGTTGGTGCTGCGACGATTGTTCCTATAGCTCATCGACGGTCAAGTCTTGAGTGTGATGACGATGAATGGGATGAAATAAGGGTAGGTAACTATATATATATACTTGCAGGTTACCATTACTAACATATGCAGAATTTTATGAAATGCCTAGCAAGAATGTACTATGCTCAAAAGAAAGGTGTTGTATTTTATGAAAACGCAGTGTCTTCGAACAAACGGCGACATGCAGCAATTGAAGCAGTTCCAATTCCATTAGAATTGACAAACACTGCGCCCGCCTATTTCCGTGAAGCTATGATGTCATCAGACGAAGAGTGGACTACACATCGAAAAATTATTAATACTTTGGAAAGGGCTACTAAGCTTGGTAAGAAGGCATTTCGAAGGAGCCTGGCTAAAGAAGCACCATATTTTCATGTATGGTTCAATCTTGATGGCGGGTATGGTCACATTGTCGAGGATACCAATCGATGGCCAAAAGGCGACTTGTTCGCTAGAGAAATTATTGGTGGATTATTAGAACTCGACCCAAGTACAATAAAACGCCAATCAATGTGGCAGAAAGGTTTAGATCCCCGTGTAAAATCATTTCATCAGATGTGGGATAGGTTTGATTGGACTACGGAGCTACTGCAACCGTCAAGCTGAAATGTACAGTTATATAAAAAATGAGTTGATTTAATACAAGTGAGACTATATACATGCGCACGCGTGCGTCGCGAAGACTACAGCAAGTCAGTCCAAATTATCGTAAGCTTTACGTATAGTCTCTGGTCTGACCTCTGACCAACTCCAAAATTCTCCAACCACCAGTTTCTTCATTATCCATTTCCTCCTTGATACGCGTGATGACCATAACATAAGTGCTTTGTTGGATATGATCCTCAGTACCAGCAGCAACTTCACCGGTCTTCATATTCTTGTAAATATGAATCTCTTGAGACCGAGCAGAAATCACTAATACCGGGATATCAGAAGGAGGCAAAATCTTGGCACTTGCGATATCAACTCCTCTAATGTCAAGTACTTTGCTAGCTGAAATTAATCCCGCTTCACGAAATTGCTTAGCAGAAGCCGCCCAGATATTGTATGGTGCTTCTGACAGCCAATTTTTTAAAGTTTCTTCATCACCTTTAACGTAGGCATCAATGACTTCGGGGAGAATATACTCTCTAACATCGACTAAAAACTCTTCGGGACTGAAAGTGGGATCTAATTCACGGAACAGCCTTGTGACTTGGGCATATTCAGTTTCGGCAAACAAGCCGCCTAATCTCTCCTTTACACCTCTGATTGTTGAAATAAAAGTATTGTCTGATTCCTCAAACTGCTCCTTGAGTCTGTCAAGGGATCTGAGCACTGATGAATCTTCCTTCTTCCACCATGATTCCTTTGTAACTGCATCTTTATGGATAACAATATTCGTACCAGCGCTAGCGGCCAATGTAAGTATATAGATGCGTTTTTCAACAAAAAAATATTCAGCTTACCTTTCATCCTCTTCAACTGGTTTAACATTAGTGTATCCTCTTTTCATTAACTCTTGCCGTCTTCGAGCTTCTAAATCCGCCCTACGTTTTTTGCGAATTTCCTTTGCCTCAAATCCACCATATCGTCGACTGCTACCGTCGTCAATCACGTCTTTGACTTCTTTATAAGCAGCTGTCTCTCTAATCGGCGCTGTTGCCTTCTCGACTTGTTCTGCAGCAGCATTAGCAACAACACGGGTGCCCTTAACAATTGGAGACTCCCAAGCAGTCGACGCAGCAGACCCGACGACAGTTCCAGCCTTTTTTAATGCTTCTCCGGTTCTGGATGATGCAGCATTGGTACCAGACTACCATCTATGTCAATAAAAAGAACAAGCATATAATCCACATATCAGAAACTTACTTTAGCCTTGTCATAGGCTTCCTTTGCTCTTTTGTAGGCATCGCTCTCGGCCATCTTGCCTGTTTCGTCTTGGAGGGCCTTGATATTGTCTTGAAGTTCCTTGGACTTGTTCCATTCGTCACGGAAAGTATCAACAAAGATCTGATATGGCGATTTTCGAGGTTGGTTGTCGTCATCTACAGCATTGGAAGTTCTTGACGAATGGAACGACCTTATACTTAAACTCACAACCGGTTCAGCCGACTGACAAACCCGGGAGGCTAGACCGATACCATGAAGAACGAACGTTGCGGCATTGCTCAATCCTAAGATCTCTGACGAGACCAAATACTTCGGTCTGTACATCATCTGCCGTGTCAATCCAAAATTGCCAGTGGCCAGTCGTCTCTTTAGCAGCAGCATCGTTCTGCCGGCAAGCCGAGCTTGGATATGTCGTGCGGTTGAAGCAGTACCACGGTTCATTGCTGGCGGCCGTTCAACTCAACAATATACCAGCCCAAACACGCTGTATTCTCAAGCGACAGACAAGGTAAGAAATACTCGAGAATGTCTGCTATCTGGCCTCGTGAATTTGAACTTGAGTACCATCCAATCTACGAAAACCTCATCGGCTTCCAGAATTTTTTTCTGACCGCCACATTGCCAAAGTTTACCCGGACTGTCGAACGCGGTTGGGAGCAAAACGCGTTCGCTTGTTATCCGCCAAAGACTTGGTGCAAATATTAGATGTTTTTGTATCGAAGACCTTGCTGAATACGATGGTCTAATCCGTATTTCGGTTTTTTTTTTTTTTTATAGAGGTGAAGGCTAGGCTAGTTTTTGAAGTATGAAATAAGCAACGGCGTTGTTAATTGGTACGGCTGCTAACGAATTAGAGCTCTGGCCGCGCACTGTCGCGTTCACTCGGTAGCTTTCCACAGTGGGATATATCAGGTTCACGATGCAGCAGAGGTCGCAGAGACGATCAACTGAGACCCACTCTTTTGTGGGTCGCAGATCAAGAACTCGATCGCCTACCAGGGTATCACCAGATCCGTCATCGAATCATACAATTGACGTCGGCAAGCCGCGTGAAGAGCGACCATACACCGAATATCATGACAATTTGCCGATTGACAGACCAATAAAGGTTTACAACGCGGATATTGTTGATGCATACAATGCTATTTCACTATCACATCAGGGAAGGCCGCCCAAAGTCGTGTTGGATCGCACGGTGCACCGAGTAAGCGTGAATAAGCCGACATTCATTGAAGTTCCGTGGTCACGACAACTAGCGGCCGAGATTGATGATGGTTCTGAATTGGGACGCAAACAAAATGGATTTGAACTGCCTCCGTGTTTGATACGCAGCGATAGAAGAGACCTAGAGGACGATGACTCCAATCCGGTAGAGTATGACATGGATGAACAAGGTCAGATTTTGGTACTGGAAATAATTTTTGAAGAATTTACTTAGATTTAGATGATCAATTTCTTACTATGCTTAACGAAGAGCGTCGACAGAAATATTCTGCGCTTCCTATTTCTCGAATATTGTTTGAGCAGACGATGACCATGTTGGAGAAGGAATGGTTCGAGTTACAAGTACGAATACCAAAAGCCGCACCTGTTGCTGTGGAATCTGCATTGGGAGACAATGATGATTCGAAATGTGCGATATGTGACGATGGGGAATGTGAAAACACAAATGCGATTGTGTTTTGTGACGGTTGCAACGTTGCAGTACATCAAGATTGCTATGGGGTGCCTTTTATTCCTGAAGGACAATGGCTTTGTCGTAGATGTCTGACTGGTTTTCGACGCAATGTGGTAAGTTTTTAACCAATAAAACTTTAAGAAGGTTGATTAATTTTGATTAGACGTGTGTATTTTGCCCTAATAAGAATGGTGCGTTCAAGCAAACTGGATTAGGACACTGGGCGCATTTGATATGTGCACTATGGATACCAGAAATTCATGTTGGGAATATGGTATACATGGAACCAATTGAAGGTATTGAACGTGTGCCGCGTAATCGATGGAAGTTGAGTTGTTATATATGCAAGCAAAAGATGGGTGCTTGTATTCAATGTATGAACAAAAACTGTTTTACCGCATTTCATGTGACTTGTGCAAGGGCAGCTGGTCTGCAATTGCATATGAGAAACCCGTCAGTGCCTACATGCTTTGAGGATTATCAATTACTGGAAGCATATTGTGATCGCCATTGCACAAATGAATACAAGTCGACACATGACCTTAAATCTAGAGTTTCTATTGCACAACAATATTATGGGATGGCATATAGTGATCGAGAATATCCAGATTCACAAGAGCGCGCGCTGTCGCGACCGCGATCATCGAATGAAGATGAATTTAATCCGGTGCAAACACGAGAACTACCAAAGATTCGATTAAATCTGTCTAATCTGACAGTTTCGTCAGTGGCCGACAATAATATAAAACCATCGGGACATAAGGTGATTTGGAAGACAAATTCTGGTGCACCAATAGTTCCTCGAGTGATTTATAAATTGATATGCGATAAAATGCTTGAGTTCGGTCTTCGTAAACGCAACGAGTATGTGTCTATAGTTTGTCGATATTGGACATTAAAGAAGGAGATTCGTCGTGGAGCGACATTATTGAAACGACTACAATTAGCACTTGAAGTAAGGATGACTTTTATTTTTTTGACGTAAAAAAAGGCTAATTAGTGTTTAGAGTTTACCCGACAAGGATTTTACAAGTGACCAAGAAGAAGAAATGATTAAATTTGCTGAGGGTCTTCAAACTGATTTGTCTAAACTGATTAGTATTGCAGAGAATTTGGTTTGGAGAGAACGAACAGTGGTTGAGACGAGTGAACTGGAGTCGAATATGATTAATGTGATAAACGACATTAGACGAGAAGCGGAAGAATAGGTAATTGTAATTTTAATCAACGAGGGCGTGAAGGATTTTTTTTTTTTTTTTTTTTTTATTATGTATTACAATATGCTAGAGTCATGACTAGTTAAATTTGACTCTTCAGGATGCATAATAGCATATGTACAATCATTCAAGTGATTAATAAATGGATCAACTCCATGATACGAATTGTGACAATTGTCACATGTTAATAATTGATTTAAAGTTGATTGATTTGATCGTTTCCGATTCCGTCGACGAGACTTTCGATCTGAAGTTTGCTCAGCTTGTTCAAGTTGATCACCATGAATTGTTTTTAAATGACGTTTAAATGTATCTAATCTTCCGAAACGTTCACCACCAAGTCGACAAGTATCAGAACCAAACGGACAGATAAATCGACCGACAAAATGTTTAAGTTCATGACGATTTCGATCAGCAGCACGAGCAAACCCGATAATAACATATTGACAAGAAGGTTCACCAGCACGACATTTATGTGGTTTTGGTTGAGGAGAATGAGTCCAAAGATGATCATCAAGTTTTTTAAATCTTTTTTTACAAACTTGACATTCTTTTTTTCCATCATTTGAAAAGTCGAGCGATTTTCTTGTGAATCGTTGTTGATTGTCGTGAGATTTTCGTTCTGTGGTTAAATCGGTTATATCTGAATGAGATCGTCGTGAAATTGATTGAGGTAAGATGTGAGTACGATTTGAGAGTTGATCTGATTGTTGTGAAAAGTGATGATGACTAGGTAAAGTTGCCGTTGGAGAAATTGGGTCAATATCATATAAGTTTGACTCAATCAAGCGATTGTATTGTGGTGGAGATAAAGCAGGTGATGGTGAACAATATGAATGAACATTGGATAGATATGGATTTGATGATACAAATGAAGGTGGAAATGATTGAGGTTTAGTGTCAATTATTTGATCTGGCATTTGAACTTGCGATGATTGCTGAGATGTAGAAATCGACAGCATTGTATTCGAGTGATCATACATTTGTACAATTTCTCCAGGTAGAAACATGGAAGCAGGATTAGCCGGTCGAGATTGAATCAATTGCATGTCTATGGTATTATCAGTTGATTCGGTTCCAGGTAAAAACATCCCATTTTGAATGTGTGATGATTTTGGAAGTTGATTATGTCCATCAATACCATCCACCGAGGTATGGAAAATCGGTTGGAAATTAGGTGGTCGCTGTGACGACATCATCTGAGGCCAATCCTAACCAATGTTAGAGTCAAATAAGAAGCAGATGATTAAGCCATTACCTTTTCCGATTGACTAAAGACATACAGGTTCTCGGGTTTCGAGATAAATGCGAATGCAAGTCATGCCAGGAGCAATTGATACGAAGGAATAAGATTTAGATATACCACCCACCAGCACCCCCGGGGGGGGCCGACCTGCGTATATATAGGAGGCCCGGCAGATATCATCTCGCTTAGTCCAACCCCGACGCCCGGGTGCAGCAACAGTAATTGATTGACCAATGATCTGTTAGCGAAGAGATGCCTGCAATCAAAATAAGGAAGCACAAATGCAATTGTAACTGGACTAAACGTCCAAAAAAAAAAAAAAAGCAAGTAACCAGGGTAATTGTAAGGATGCCGCAGCTGGCGCTGTCAACGTGAATTCAGGAGGCAGTGGCGCAAAGTCAAAGGAGAATAACAGGGACAGTATTGTGTGATATTGGGTTAAACGTGGGAATAAAAAAGGGATATTTGGTCGCAATTAACGTTAGTACAATAAGCAAATATGTATTTACTGATGTTTCATCAGCTGGCTGCCACACAATGCCTGATTGCAAAAGAGACGCCAATTGGTCGGCCAAGTATCGCGACAGTAGGAACTGCTGCACCGCTACGTACTTTGACTACAATGCCTCTCCCAAGCGAACTAATATTGATTGTGATGTCTGCGGAATGAACGGCACCGCCTTATTGTCCACAATCTATCATTTATTCCCACGATTGCAACACGCCAGCCAATTGGTTGCCTCGATTTGCTCAGGGGCACCGCCGCCTGAGCCACCCCACGGCATCCACGGTGGCTGGTGTGGCGCTGCCTGACAAGCTGGTCACAAAACACACGTAATTAGTTACTTTATTATTATTTCTGTTATTAACTTAGTTATGCATAGCTAGTCGGTATGCAGCCGCTAATAGTCGGTGTTTCTAATATGCGACTTTTGTTTAAAGCAACGTTGCATCGTTGTCGCCGCCCGCGACCGAGCACATTATTGTGATCACGTGAGTAAAAAAAAAAAAATGCGACGGGTTAGGGCCCCGTCCATAAATGTCCGCGTCAAAGGCGAAGCCCTTCTTAACTCACATATAATATATATTAACTAATACTCATTCTTCTGGACGCTCCGTACAGGACATGGTACGCTCAACGAATCTCGTGCTGCTGATCGCCAGGTCGACAGCGACGCATGCT
>JAJLTW010000105.1:0-44170 GCA_030564125.1 Myxozyma lipomycoides
GCTCGCTGTATCCTTTATATACTTATTCTTCTGGACGGGGCCCTAACCCGTCACAAATGTCGTACGAACCTAACCCGAAAATGCCTTATAAGCTCAGGGGGTATCGGGCGGTTAAAGGGGCGACTCCAGTAATTATATCTCTGTACGGCGCCGGCCCGGTGATAAGCCAAAAACCGAGCCAAAACAAAGCAGGGATGCATGCCCTGACCCACGAACAGGATTGGACGGTTTAGAAACAGGAGTTATCGATAACGATAAGATTGAAACCGTGTAGTCAAAAAGAAAGGGGGGTAAGCTCGTCAAAGACTGGTTTGGAAAAAAATGTGACGGTCGAAGTGCGGTACAATACGAAGTTCAGATAGACGATGGATAATGATCAATAAGGACAGTTTGTGATAAAAAAAACCAAAGAATTAAAAGAGCCCAAATAAAAAGAATAAAAAACCGTGAAAAGAATTGCTCAGTAATTAATAAAACACGAAAGAAAAATACAAAGAAGAAATAACCTGGAATGGAAGATTAAAAAAGTGTGGTGAAACAAACGTGGATTAGATATATCCAAAGTTAGCTTGGAATTTGTAAGTACAACGACGCCATATTATGTCTGAAACAACAAAAAAAGAACAAAACGCCTGCCGGCCGCTGAAAGGATTCAAACAACTCTGAATTATTTTGCTGGAGCGCCCATAACTTTGCCGTGAATGAAACGAAACAAAAAAAAATTAATAAAAAAATACGTATAAGTTATGTCAAGAAAGTGTATGATGGTTTTCGTGCTGTTGACGAATGTCTGATTATTTTTCATAAAAGAAAGAGATTATTTTTTGTTGCGTCGCTTGTGAATGAATAGATGGATTCTTCTTTGTATTGTTGGTTGTTGGTACATTAACTTTTTGTGTCATGGAGTTGCCATAGTGATAGTACATTGTTTCTATCTTTTTGCCTTTCCCATTGTATTTGTATTCGTATGTGTTTCTAGTTTTTTTTTCTTTTTGTTCTTACACCGCGATCTCGACTGGTGGAATTGTCGATACCACTGGCGGGGTGGTCGCAAGGTCGTCGGTGATTGAAATTGTAGATGCGTCAGTTAATGACGACGGAGCCGATACTGAAGATGATGGGGTCGGAGTACCTGAGTTTGAAGTATGTTGTGGACAATCACGAGACTATTTTAAAAGTTAGCATAAACCTAGAATACTGAATTGAAGTATCCGACTTACAATGTGACCCTGTTCGCCACAGCGGTAGCATGTCTTTCCAGCAGTGCTTAATGGACCTCCATTAGGAGCTGTGCAATCCCGGCTCTAACAATTAGCATAACTGAAAAAGAAAAACCACAAATGGTATTAGCGGCGGTCATACAATGTGTCCAAGTTTACCACAAGCGTAGCATTTCATGGCCTGAGCCTGGCAATCCCGAGCATAGTGGTTTGGTCCACCGCACTTGTAGCAAGTAGCAGCCCGACCAGCGCCAGCAACTGGTGGTGGTGGTGGTGGCGGCGCTTGTGGTGACGTACTATATAGCATTCTGGGAGCAGCAGCAGCAGCGGCGGCGGCAACCATAGAAGATGTACTAGGCATAATTCCAGTTCTCATTGGGATACCTCTGAATGCAGCTGCCTGAGCGGCGGCGGCCGCTGCTGCTGCTGCCGAAGATTGCATGCTCAAATAAGCAGCTGCAAAGTTATTCGCTGGTGAGATTGCAGCTGTTGAAGTACCGGACGCAGCAGCAGCAAGTGAAAGGCAGTTACGAGCGACATGCCCTGGTTGTCCGCATGAATAGCAACGAGTGACCAGTGTGCCGGTCATACGTAAAGTAGGGCAATCAGCTTGGACGTGGCCGAGACCTTGACAGTGATAGCATTGCTTGGCTATATATAAGTTAAAAACTTTAGGTGCGTTAGAAGTGGTCGTGTGGGTGTGACATACTTTCGGTAGTTCTGGGATGAGGGCATGCATTAGACTCATGTCCTGGTTGCTTGCAGTTATAGCATAGTCGTTCTGGAGAGCTGCAAACTTCCGCAAAGTGGCCGATATTGCCGCATCTAAACAATTTGAACATGTCAGCAGGTGTCGAAAAAACTTGAATATGGTGACAGCGGGGACTTACTTGTAGCATGCTCGTCGGGCGAGGTTGGTCGACATTGTGTGTAATTGTAGGTTAATTTGATAACAATAGAGACTTGTAAAGCAAAACTAATGGTCTCGCAACGTGAAAGAATGTGGAAAATTCGAATTGCTCGAGGGGCAAAGTCTTAGATGAAGTGCGAGCTTCTGATTAGCGGTAAGTTGCACAAAAAAAGATGGGATGTGCGGGTTGCTGATACGGCAACGACGAGCGACAATTAGCCAAGAACAACGAACGAGATAACGATAGTTTGAATATAGGCTATATATCTGGGGGACCACGATTAACAGACTAAATAAATAAAAAGAAAGTGGAGCACAAGAGCAAACAAGAATGAATATGTACACAGCCGAGAGTGCACGGAGCAATCAACCCAGAAAAAAGTGACCTGTTAGAATAGATGGGTGTTGTGTTCAGCGAAGATCTGCTCGTGCCCCCACTGCCTGTCCAACGCCTTTTTTACTATGTACTGTATTACGATCTTTTCGGCTAAAGGGGGGCTAGTCTACAAAGTATATTCGAGGGCATCCAAATCAGTGACTGATAATAGACGGCTGCCCAGGTCTTCTTGCCCGGGTACGATACCCACCACCACCGCACACACGCGCTCGCAGTACATACAATCAATTGCAAGCACTGCAAACACGCAATAGACTGCCCGTGACTGGCTGCTTGGATTCAGGTTGTGGTGATACTACGACGACGGATGGATGGGACGCTCCCTAGTGAATTCACACTTGCCTGATAAGTCACAACATTTTGCGTGGATATCGCGCGACAGCCGGGCAGACCTAATCGATAGCGACCCTATACCCTATCTATCCGTCAAGTCCAAGGAGGTTATCAATCCAACTTATCATCCCGGTCGTCTCGCGATAAGCCATCGACAGGCGGAGCTACCGACGACGACGATAAAGTGCTACATGTACATACTTAAGCCCAAGCCAGTGGCTGCGACGACCGATCGACAGCTATATATAGTTACAGTGTGGCAGCAGCGGGTAGGCGCATGAGTCGTCCGTCGCTGTGGAAACACATAGCAACTGGCACTATGGGCGGGTGCATACATTCATCCGTACAGTTATTGTGGATTACGCGACAAGCTAGCTAAACATAAGTTACGTCTAGCTACACCTGCGATACATGATGTGCATACTGGTTGCTACATAACTAACAACGCCTTTGCGCTGCGAATTGGTGATATACTGCAAAGCTGGTTCCGCTCTTCTTTGGCGCCCCAAAAAAAGCCCTAACTAACTTACTAGTTGCTAGTCAGCGCGGAGGTAAGCCATAGCTACAAATCCCTCGTTAAGCTGCGTGTAGACGGTTCGAGTCGCCTGTTGTGAGCGATCAAGATATAAAGTAAGGTATATCATGTGTATCGCAAACTGGAGGTACAACTAGATTCCACCAATCAGGTAACTCGAGGAGAAAGATACCTTGAGGAAACAGTTAGAACTCAGCAGAAGAACCGGAGGTCATTTAGGGTTTTATAGGCAGAGTGCACAGTAAAGTGGAATGAAAGGATGTTTGTGTATAGTTATGTGGAGGTACAGAAAATATCTGTGACGTACACATACTTCGAATAAGCATACAAGTTATTATCAACTATGGCAAACGAATATTCAAACCTGTTTGGGCAACAACGACAACCATTGTCGGGCAATCATCGTCTGTTGGGAACCAATCGCCAAACAAGGCGAGCTTGGATTTCTACCGCTTATCGTGATAGTGTTCGTCGTCGTCGCTATTTTTATATTTCTCCGTTGACGTGTCATTGCCGTGCATGTGCACGCCAGCATTAGCGGCGGAAACCGCGGAATATCCGAAAAGTGTCCGTCGTCGGCTTGACCAATTAAAGTTTCTTGTGGACGGTGATGGCATTGGAGGCAACTGTGTCACGAATAGTTTGGACATTGACATGACCCAGTCGTAATGCCTAATAGGTTCCACTAACAGAGAGTAGATGGAGAACAGAAAAGGATGGATCAAAATTAAATAACGTCGAGTTCTCACTGATATGGTAAGGAGATTCACTTGTTATCTACTAACCACAGATGGGGAAAGATATAACGCCAATGAGTTCATCATTTATGTGCGAGGACGAATAAAAGGGAGAGGATGTATTATGTTCTCTATCTTTCAGTGCCTTAGCAATAACTGGCAATGATTGTTATATTTTCTCAGAAATAAGCTCGGCCATTTGACCTGAAGCCTTCCTGCAGATTATTGATCAATATACTACAAGCGATGCAAATAGCGACGCGGTTTTAGGCTTTTCCACAAGACTCGGTATCTTAGATTTAGTTACTGAAGAGCACTTAAAGATGATATCGCCCAATAGACTCACCTTCGCTTTCTTTAGCTCCATTCCGTCAGCGGAAATAGTCAAACGGTGTTTGAATGGGTGAGGGCAATGTGCCAAATAGCAGCAACCATAGATGGGGGTATGCGAGAGGCTAGGCTTCACAGCAGATGCAGCATTCAAGAGCATGGTATGTACCGTAGTCTTGTATAACTTGAAGTCTTGAACGGAGTCAAGATGCTCGAGGAGCTTTTGGACGGCAGCATTATATGACTGGTCGAGGAGCTTTTGGACGGCAGCATTATATGACTGGTGCTCGGCAATCGCTTTCAGACATATTTGTAGACGAACCATCGAATCCCACTTGATGTGATGACCAGCATACGATTTCTCTTCTGCCAAGACGAACTTTCGGTCCACACGTTTAAGAAAGGTCGAGATACCCTTCAGTGTTATTCACTTTAATTTCAAACTGGAATTTCATATCCTAATGAGATTTGATAGCAACTGTGTCTTTAAGGTTGTAGGAACGGATATATGACCAGACTTCGCTGGCATTAGGAAACTTTCTCGTTTTGGGTGCGTTGGAGCGGATAATTTTCCAGTACTCCCCTTTAATAGCCTTGACGAAGACTTGCTTGTAGATATTTGTCGACGTCTTTGTCATATGGGTTGTACAACAAAATCAGAATCGTTATTCCAATTGATATAGTATCGCAGTTGGTGATCTTCCATGTCTTTCCAGTGTCTACGTATATTACGAAGCTGTCGATAACCACACAATTTTTCCTGTATATGTATGTTGATAACATGTTGTTGATGAAACTATCTCTTCTCTCGCTAGAAATTTAACATTAACGCCTTGGTAAGATTACTAAATTTCTACGTGACAGTGACTCGAGACGTTGATCAAAGGATTATGACACTAAATCGAGACGCCATGATAAATGAATTCATTCAGGTGAGTGGCCATATATCGACATTAACTGCCTATATAGATGCAGAATATGGCACAGAAACCCGGGCAAGACTCTACCCCGGCAGAGCTTTAATTTCATGAAAGGCAAAACAACAGAGTTTTGTAAATGAGTTAGCCCTACCAAAGCAATTTCACAACAGATCGAACCATTTTAATGTAATGTTATATTATGTCCGACAACTGGTCAATTGAAAAATATTTCAACATCGTATGGACTCGAACTGAATACACGATTGCAGATATATTCAAAACTACTGGACAAGTTCGAATTTCTGGAGTTTCGCTACAATCTTCCAAAGCTTAATACTGTGCATTAGCATCGGCTTCCGGGATTGTGTTGGGGATTGCCACTCAGCAAGGGTTATAAGGTATTAACTAAGACTGTGACGGGTTAGGGCCCCCGGCCAGAAGAATAAGTATATAAATGGTAGAACGAGCCTTTAATAATGTAGTATATCTTAGAAGGCTTAGGCTTAATCTCCATTTATTGTTGGTGCTGGGCCAAAGCCCAAGCCTTCTAAGATATACTGCATTATTAAAGGCCTTGCTCTATCCTTTATATATCTGGACGGGCCCCAACCCGATAGTCCGGGTCGGGTACAGAAACCGAGCCTCCGCTGCAGGAATCACTGCAGCGGATTGCCCGCGGACGTGAGATGCTCAGCAAATCACAGTGCGGTGTGCACGTAGACATTAATTCTCCGTTGACTTATCACTCCTATGCATATTCATGCTATGATTAGAATAGCCGACAATGAAGCAGCTCTTGAATGGCTAAGGGGAGCTTTTGCTTACAATTTAGCTTATTTCGACTTAAGCTAAAGTAATGCGGCGGTTAGGTGGCAACGCTTTAATAGATATTATTTCTGACTTACAACAACCTATACCTTTTTGAAGTTCTGTCTAAATTTTTGTACGCTATACAACTTAAGCGATTGCTGATTACTCGAGTTCGTTTGTTTACAAAGCTGTCACCAGAAATTTGTTATTTACGCGCAGAATCAACTTGTCGAAAACAATAATTTATAACAGTTAATAATAGCTATAGAATATTGTATTATAAATGTATTATAAAATAGAAGAAGAACAAAGAGACGGTACAAAAACAAATCAGTACACAATACTACTCGTCACTAAACCCACTCCCGCGCCGCCAACATAGCCAAAGACATGTTTATACGCCCACAACCACTGTCCACTTCCTCCTGATGTCATTGTATTTAATCTACTTTGTTAAAAGAAAGAAAGGGTATATCTTTTGAACTTTCTACTCCTTGGGTGTTTCTTCAGGAGCAACTGGCTCGTCGCCGGCATCTTTGTCAGGCTGGACCTCAGACATGTCAGATGTCCACAGTGTCAGGTTATCCCTCAGCAGCTGCATAATCAATGTCGAGTCCTTGTAGCTCTCCTCCGACAAAGTGTCAAGCTCAGCAATCGCGTCATCAAATGCCTGCTTGGCCAAATGGCACGCACGCTCAGGTGAGTTCAAGATCTCGTAGTAAAACACTGAGAAGTTAAGCGCCAGTCCAAGTCTGATTGGGTGAGTAGGTGGCAAGTCGGTAGCGGCAATGTCAGACGCAGCCTTGTAAGCCTCCAAAGAAGCATCAGCAGCTCCAGAGCGCTTGTCACCAATAGCAAACTCGGCAAGGTAACGGTGGTAGTCACCCTTCATCTTATAGTAAAACACCTTGGATTCGCCAGTCTTGGCAGAAGGGATCAAATGAGCATCCAAAACTTGCAAAATATCCTCGCAAATCTTTGCAAGCTCCTCCTCAATCTTCTGACGGTACTCCTTGATAAGAGAAACCTGAAAATCGTTTCCCTTACTTTCCTCCTTCTGCTCAATCGACGAAACAATCCGCCACGACGCACGTCTAGCACCAATCACGTTCTTGTACGCAACAGAAAGAAGGTTCCGTTCTTCAACGCTCAATTCCTCGTCAGCAGATGCAACATTCTTCATGTTCTCCACCATTTCTGCAACGCTGTTAGTCCCACCACGGGATATTTACCAATCTCTCAAATAAGCATACCTTCATAACGCTCGGCCTGCTCGGCCAGCTTCGCGAGATAGACTGAATCTTCTCGTGCAGACATTTTAGACAATCTAAAAATTTAGTACACGTTCCATAAACACATCCTAGTCGGCGCGATGATCTGGGATGTGGTCGGTAATTCAAGAAACATTGGCGGCCGATCCGGGTTGTTTGAAGCCAATCAATTTCAAATCATACTGAAATCACTCAAAAAAACAAATATCAAACAATATCTTAATAGCTTAACCACCGAATAGGGGGCCAATTTAAGCCCTGTGAGCATGGTGACATTGTTCGCGTTATACTTTGCTGACGATTGCTCATCGCCTCAAACTGCCCACAGAAACCCACTAGAGCCTCAAATCCAGCTGAATTATACTTGTTTACAACCTGAAGCTAATCTGATGCGCTGAATAAAACCCTTGTAGCGCACCCTCCACCAACCCGGCAATATCGAACCACACCACAGATCAAAGACCCTATGACAATAACCAGCAGATCGTACCTGTTTGAATAGCAATCCCAATCTGATTCTCTAAACCAGTCAGCAGCTATTGACAGGCTCACCAAAAATCACCAACTTTACCTGTGTGAAATCAGCTCTGATCCGGAATAAAATCGACTGGCAGTTAATTCAGCGTGCTATTACTTACCCACCACATTCACACATTCTCCAAAGCACACACTGGCCAGAGGGGGCAGCGGCGGTCACGAGCACATGACCATTTTTACCCGGTGCAGGTGCGTATCGATGACGCATGGTCGCAGACAAAAAGCACGCGCGGTTCGCCAGAACAGGCGCAACTGCGGTGCTGCGCAGCGGATAGCACTGCACATGCGCATACGAGTTCGTGGCAGATGTGCAGTGAGCGAAAGTGCGTGCAACAAGCTAAACTTGGAAAAATATCCTTGATTACAGTGCTCTTTTAAATTACACAGTTCATCGCTCAATAATCAAACGCTGCTGGCGTGTCAGAGTTAATACGTAGTTACATAATTATAGTTATGCAAGTTACATTCTTGAGTTCTGTCTGATTGCGCAGGTGGGCGCACGTGACATTAGCTACCCTTTTTTTTTGTTTGTTTTAGGGCCTTGGGGTGTGTGAGGTCACCGGGATCTGGCCAATCCAAGAAGGCCCAGGGAAATTGTTCTCGCATCAGCCCATAACTTCCTGGTTTCTACAACGCGATCTATCGAATTAGAAGGTTACAGATTTCAATAATAATGCTTGCTGTCACTGCTGTTCGCACGTCTCTCAGAACTTCCGTCGCTGCTGCGTCTGCCGGCCGTCTCGCGGTCGCCCGTCGTGCCTATTCCGAGGGCGCGACCGGTTCTGTCCGTCCCGGTGGTGAGAAGTCTGGCGACTCGTTCACTGTAAGTTTTGATCTGGAACTTGTTATTTTAGGAATTTTATCTACTGGTGCTATGCATTGTTGTGTGAACTGATTGAGCGCCCCGGAAATTCTGTGCGGTGGATTGGTCGAGGTTTGGTGGTCGTCAGATCGGAGTTTAACGAATCAATTGGCTTTCGCATGCATACTGCTGGGTGATTTTGTGTAGTGAATTAATTCTAATTGAGTATAGCAACGTGAGAAGGCTCAGGAGGATCTTTACGTATGATTGTCAGATCGCTTAATTCGAATAGGTTGCTAATTGTCAGGTTCGTCAGGCCGAGAAGGAAAAGTTGAAGGCTCTCAGAGAAGCTTTGGCTAAGCAAAGAGAGCACCTCGACTCTATTGAGGCTCACCTGTAAGTAACTTCAGATGATGGTGTGTTAGTGTGGGTAGTTCATTCTAATTGGTAGTGATGACCTCGAAAAGAAATAAATTATTGATGGTTGACCATAATGTCATCTTCGGCGTAACATCTCATCCACTGTCATTCAGTTAATTAAAAATGACAATGTTTTACACATTGGGGGAGTAGCCAGCAGTTACTGACTTGATGAATTATTGCTATCTTTCACACAATACATTTATATAAGCATTTTAATTTTTCTTAAATGTTCGCGTTTTGACCGCACCCATCCATAATAGAATGCTCATATTAACTCCTATTAATCAGGTTTTAATTCTTATTTATATATAGACTGATAATGAGGACGTGGTTAATTTATGTACCACTTATTGGTTAATACTTCTTTTTTTTTTTTGTCTTTCTGAATGTCTATCCTTACTGCCGCGCTCACCCACATGCACAGATTCGCGCTGTCGCGATTTGAAGTCCAATAAATTTGCCCAAATTTGACAACAATTGCGACTTTTGATGTTGCATAGTATCTCTTCAGATTCATATTCACAATACATACACAGGATAAACTATGTCACAATCACTCCCTTCAACTTTTGACGGTAAGTCATTGCACTGGTTATTTTTATTTTATTTTATATTGTTTTACAACTGCATGGAATCTCCATTTATGCATAAAAAGCCATTGCTGACATGCATAGAGCCCGTTCTTCTGGGTGTCATTGGCGGCACTGGTCTTTACCACCTCGAGACGCTGACACCAGTTGCTCGGCTGACAATCTCGACACCATGGGGTCATCCTTCGTCGGCCATTACCATTTCTCGCACTGCTACTGGCTTCCCGATTGCGTTCCTGGCAAGACACGGTGTGCATCATCAGTTCAACCCATCTGAGGTACCAGCAAGAGCAAACATCGCTGCGCTCAAGTCGATTGGTGTCAAAGCTATCATTGCTTTCTCTGCGGTTGGAAGTTTGCAAGAGCACATTCGTCCTCGTGACTTTGTTCTTCCTAACCAGATTATCGATCGTACAAAGGGTATCAGGCCCTCTACTTTCTTCGAGAGCGGTATCGTCGGACACACTGGATTCGGTGACCCTTTTGATGATCAATTGGCGGCTGTTATTGCTAAGGCTGCTCCTGTGCTTGAGAAGAACGGAGTCAAGTTGCATACTAAGGCTACTGATGGAAAGGACGTCACACTTGTGTGCATGGAGGGTCCAGCTTTCTCGACCAGAGCCGAAAGCCATCTTTACAGATCATGGGGCGCTTCAGTGATCAACATGTCTGCGCTCCCAGAGTCGAAGTTGGCCAAGGAGGCTGAGATCTCGTACCAGATGATCTGCATGTCGACTGACTACGATGCTTGGAGAGAGGGCGAAGAGGCAGTGACTGTCGAGACTGTCGTGAGCCACTTGAAGGTATGTGATTGTATGTACAATTAAATTCAGCAGTTACTAACCACTACCAGGCAAACTCCGAGAATGCCCACAACTTCACCGTGGCCATCCTCGAGCACCTCGAGGAAGAGATCAAGTCCGGCAAGGTGGGCAAGTCGCTTGAAGGATCCATGCGTTATGCTGTTTCGACTGCTCCACAGGCAATCACCCGGTCGTCACTCGAGAAACTCCACTTTATCTTGCCTGGATACTGGCCCTTGGAATAAGCCTGCATTGTCGATTAAAAGGAATAGAGAGATATATTATCTGATTTTATCAACCAAAAACAGTCCATATGATGCGCCCAAACTCCAGAAAATCCCAAGTCATATCAGTGCTTCTTTAGATACTATAAACCCTTGAAATATTCAATCACGAGCTTTGAAACGTATCCGAAGTCCCGACCAGCATCTTCAACGCCTTTGTTGGCAACGTACAAGATCGCGTATGCGACAGCTGTCAACGCGCATATTCTAATTGCCATCGATACGATTCCGTAAGCTACTTTGACGACTTGGTGTAGCACCATAAATGACAGCCATGCAATCAACACTAGCATAAAAATTGACAAAATATCGGGCTCGGAAGTAGTCAGCGAGACTAATGGCGGCATAGCCACCTTGTGGACATGCGTTGCCAGCGTCGTCAGATGCCGCGAGGCGGCGGTCAGGTAGGATGACACCTGCGAGAGCATTGCCAACAAATCCGAAGCTGTAATATCTGCCATTAAACACAAACTGATCTCGAGTATAGAAACTTTGCACCTTGTATATAAATTTCGTTCAGCCTGACCAGTAGATCGCTCGCCAACCGCACATACCATGTTCGCGTACTGGCGGACTTTGTTAAAAGGCTCTTGTCCGACACTTGGGTCACGTGAAACGTGCGGCTAGCTGTAAGGTGGTTGCTCCAACGAGCATGCGATCACTGCTCAACAAAAATGAAAAGGCTATCCAAAATTGTTTGCGTCTAATATTATATCAAGCAGACAAGGCCGATAATTGTTTTTTTTTTTTAGCTGTGTAACTACAGCGTAGAGCATAGTAGTGCTCAGAAAGTTCGAAATATCGTGAACCTGGTCGTATGCAATGCAATAGCTGCACCCAGCACAGCAGCAGCAAAGCCTCAAAAACAAGATAGCTATGCTACATATTTAATAGTTATCTCCTGGCCTCCTGCTGAGTCTTAGACAGAGCCAAACCGCCAGCTTCAATTCGAACGTGGCACCCAAGAGTTTCGTTACCCTCAAGCCCATGGAACAGGAACTTGCAAACTCAAATCAAGTCGCGACCGCCAGATTGAACAAAGCGGACGTTGTATATACAACACGCGCAATGTCGCGACAGAGACGGAAAGCAAAAATAGAGCAAGACTTGGGTCTTCTTTATTTGTAGACTATGCCTACGCGACAGTATACAATTTGCGCGTGCAGTCGCGCTCTCGACGCGCTGGAAAAAGGTTTCATCACGTGCACGCGTCACCTCAGACGCGTCGCCTAAAACGCGAACGCGTCGTGGCCGAATCCATTGCGAAGAATGGGTGCCACCCACCACCAAAGCGCCAGCGTCGGTCGGCTAAGCAGAGCGCCTGACTCCCACCGGTTTGTTGAATACACTGGCGCATATTTTACCTTTGTGAGAGCAGGCTTTCATCGGTTAGGGTCTCAGCGCTAGATCATTTCTAGCCTCGTGAGCTCCGTAGGTCTTCTATCTTTTTTCGCGTCATTGTCTTTTTGCAACTTTGCTGTCATTTTATACCAGGGACATTAGTGCAGCTCTTGCCAGTCTAACACTCTCGTTCAGTCACTCGTTATTTTTTTTTTTTTTTTTTGTTTTTCTTTTCAAATGTCAGGCGCAAGACAGTTTCCGCCGTCGTCGCCGCCTGCTCCAGACGCGTTCGTAGCTCCTCCTCGACGCGCCTTACTACCTTCATTCTACGCCGGAAAGGATGAGGTTGCATTGCTATCTCCCACGAAGCCAGGTCTTCCTGCTAATGGTTCACTTCAGACACCTCAGAAGCGCGGTCTCGAGGAGGAAAGTGAGGATATAATCCTCAAGAGAGACGCGGTCTCGCAGGCTTATTATCCTACTCCAGTACCCACGTCAAGTGCTTCTTTGAATACATCTTCACCTACGCGTCGCTCTCTCGGTGCTCCGTTTACTGCGGTCACGTCAGATATCAAACCACAACAAGCAAAACGCCAAGCGTCGTCCGCGTCGGCGGTCTACTCAGTTTCATCCACCCTCGTGCGTGAACCACTTTCGGCTATCGTATTAGCGCGTCTGCCACGGTCTGGCGAGCAAATCAAAATGGGTCGTTCCTCGGCATCTTCAGATATTGTTTTGTCGCGTACGAACAAACTTATTTCACGCGTTCACGTCACTGCGATGTATGCTGCAGCGACAAACGAGATCAAAATCAAATGTGTCGGTTGGAATGGTGTTCAGGTCGTGTCTCCTTCAAGTGAACATATCCTTACTCGAGGGGAGTCATGCGCTATTGACGCGAATCAGAGCATATTTATTGAAATTTGTGGCGAAAAGGCACGCGTCGAGGTGATCCCTCCTGTCGGAAATGACGAGGATACAGTCAGCCATGCTGACGACGACGAGACCGAAGACGAGCTATTCGTTGCACAGGGTGCTGACCCAGATGTTGGTAAGAAGACGGTATCCTCGGTCGAATTTAAGATTTGGGAAGACGGTGTCGACAAGAAAGAAAATATTAACCCAAACGCTCCTGCTCCTCAAGGAAAGAAATCGGAAGAACCTGCTATAGAATCACCATTTTTGAAAGCTTCGCCATTGGCAGATAAATCAAACAAAGCAGAGTTGCTTCAAGAACAACAGGAAAACGAAGTCGACAACAGGACTGCTGCGCTAGAATCTTCTCCATCTTCACAGTCATCTGAATTGAGTGAGAACAGCGATATTTCAGATCTCGGCAAGTTAAGAACTCACATCATCGCCCACTTGGCATACTCACGACTTTCTACTACACCATTATCCACACTACGAACTGCTTTGCCAATAACCGAGTCTTTGCCAATAGAAATCTTGCAGAGCATCATAAAAGACATTGCCTGCATCGGAGTAATTCAACGCCGGGGAAAAGACGCGTCAGGCAAACGTCTCGAAGAAGAGTACTATTACATCCCAGAAATGGATGAAGATAAGCATAGAGCGATGGCTGTCGAGCAAATTCGTGGTCATTCTGGTGTCAGATCGTGCCGGAAAGTGCACAAACAATATTTCTGGCGGAAACCCGCTGCCAGGTAGATTGCACGAGTTGTCAAAGGAGTTTGTACTTTTAAGTTTTGTTTCTTCTCGCATTTCATATCGTAATTTTTTTTTTTACCTTCATTTCTGTTTGCTTCGTTCTGTATTATATTATTGGTTCTAGAGCCATATGCTATTAGACATGAAATTCTTTTCCTAATGCTGAACATGATTAAATAATTTTTATCTGTAAGCAAACAATCCCAAATGAATCCGCGTAAATCTACATGAGTACAAATCATTCCACAACCATCTCATCCAGCACTGGCTCTTCTAATGGAGTCTCAAGTGTCAAATTGCCTGGCTTACAACTGCGAATCCGAACACCGGCCTTGTTTTCACCAATCAAGTCAAGTGCTTCAGGATCAACAATTTCAAACTCGCTGTGCACCCACGACGGCTGGATACTAGTACCAAGATTAACAAGCTCACCACCATATTTGACTGACGGCGTCAACATCACTGTTGTTCGTTCTCTTGCAATAACTGGAGTAGGTCGTCCCTGGACTGTCATGACCTGCGTTGGAGAAACAATACCCTTTTGAATCAGTGCAGCAACACCCATAGCTGCACCAGGTGTTTTGAGCGAGTTGACATGAATAGGAAATACTGACTTCAAGTTGTCGATCTCAGTCAGTACACCTCTGGCGCTCTTGAGCTTCATGCTAAGTGACTTGCTGTAGTCGCGAACGAAGATAGTCGGCCGTAAAGCACGATGAGGTTTGATTGTACGTCGACTGATCTGATTGTGATTTGACTTGTTAAGATCGGTATCAATACCAGTCCAGGTCGAGAACGCAAGATCAACAACCCAGACTTCACCCGGCTGCGCATTTTCCTCTGGATTGATTTCTTTTTTCAAATCACCCTCGTCTGGATCATCAGCAGCACTGTCTCCGCTCAGTGATCCCCATGCATACCCCTTGACATCAACTTCATGAACAGTGTCTTGGCCAACCAAAAATCGCTTAATCCGACGAACCGAAGATCCAGGCACAACCTTGACTCCAAATGAGGAACATATCATCTCCACAAGCTCTTTGATCCGTAAACCGTTCACTGGCTTGTCGTTATAAAAACCTGACTTTGTCACATGTCCATACAAAACAGTTCCCAGTAAATGAGAAACAGCGTCTTTGGCAAGTTGAGCAGCGCACACAACGTCTGCTATGGCACCTGTTGTTGGCGCAAGTCTGTCAGAAACTGGCACATCAGGGTAGGCGATAACTGTATGTGACGCCAGGGCAGTGTATCCGTCGATATGGACAGCCAAAGAACTATAATTAGTAAAGAACATAAACTAAAAAAAAGAAAGATTCACATTTTAACAACATCTCCGTCGGTCAACACGTAAGCAGTGTCTTTTGATGCAGGCGAGTATCCCCAAATGCAGTTGTTAACATCCACCGTGGTAGGTCCCGCAACACCCTTCTCGTCCACATTTTTGAAGATTTTCGACACCTCCTGCTCAATAAGCTTATCAGCAATCGCGCAAACATCGTAGGTGTTGACTAGCCGCCGGTAGTTTATCTCTGTGACCAGATACTCGAGCACCGAGGCAGCGATCCGGCCTGCCTCAATGTATTTCAGCGACAGTGGAGCATCGACCGACACGAGCGTGTTCTTTTCGTCCACCTCTGGCTGAGTGCCATCAAGCACCATTATATCTTGCGCTGACATTGTTGCTGTATTCATGTGCAAGCTGTCAGAGCCTAGCTGATATTTTCAATTCGTTGCCAGAAGAATATTTTTTGATCCTTTTTGTGGACAGCCTGCTTTTTTTTTTTTTTTTCAGGGGTTGGGAGAATAAGCGCCGGGTAAAAGTTTGTCAGTGTGTGTTGTGGGTATGATAACACAAAGGATTAAATAAGCGTAGGATCGTGATATCTGCACCAGGAAAGGAATTAGAAATGCAAATATCTGTTGATTGATGGCAGCTTTATACTGTACAAAAATATTACGTGAATAAAATATAAAGTTACTATATTACTATCAAACTGCTTTTTTAATTTTTTATTTGCTTTGTGGTGGCCACGGTGTCGTTGCTGTTGTTGCCATACTCCAGGTCGCTCGTCCAGGGCGTCGGGGTTCGCGAATCGAGCATTCAAGCGCACCAACTGCTCTTTGCCAGGCTACAATCTCGACAAATTCCACGCTTGATTCGATCGACAACAGCATCTGTGAATTTATTCTGGTATCTGCATTAATCAGCATAAGTAGATTGAACAATGGTGAGTTAGTATTTGTACTGTTGGATTGGTTCTGTGCCATATGGATTGGCAGAAGGTTGTGGAGTATTGGTCCTGACGACTTGATAGTTTCGGAATTCATACGACAACGACTCAATCACATACTCGCCGACCGGGCGCTTGTTTCAGGTATGCATTTTAATTATGGAGGCTTCAGCTATAGTGTTGCTTGAATCGGTGACTAGTTGTCGCTGTTGGTTTCAGTTTGAGAGCACGCGTGCTGATCAATATTAGGTTGAATATGCTCTCGAAGCAATCAAGCAGGGAAGTGCGGCCGTTGGACTGGTGAGCAAGACGCATGCTGTTTTGGTTGCATTGAAGGTAATTCCACAATTGATTGTATATGTGCGTGATTAATGATCTGACAGCTGGCGTAGAGAAATGCAGAGGAGCTTGGATCGTATCAGAAGAAGATCATTAGAACAGACGATCATTTGGGCTTTGCACTTGCTGGTCTCTCACCAGACGCTAGAGTACTCAGGTGAGCTTGCTAATGCGTTGAAGCTGTTGCGATAGTTGCGGTTGTTAATATTAGTAATTTCATGCGCTCTCAGGCCATGTCATCCAAGATGATCTACAACAGACCGCTGCCTATTTCACGATTGGCCAGTGCTCTTGGAGATAAAGCGCAGAAGAATACGCAATATTATGGACGAAGACCTTATGGTGTTGGATTGCTTGTGGCTGGATATGATGTAAGTTTTGTGTGGCGTTCTGTTGATTTGTCATACATCAACTGCAGGCTTTGTCAATGGCTTTACATTTACTAATCTTAGGAAACTGGTCCTCATTTAGTTGAGTTCCAACCCAGTGGTACTGTTTTAGAGTATTTTGGTGCTGCCATCGGCGCAAGATCGCAGTCAGCAAGAACCTACCTCGAACGAAACTTTGAGGAATTCCCCGAGGCATCGCTTGAGGATTTGGTTCTTCACGGTCTGCGTGCTTTGCGTGATACACTTGCACAAGACAAAGAACTGCTTCCTGCTAATACAAGTGTCGCTATCGTTGGTGTGGACACCAAGTTCGTGTTGTACGAAAACGATGCAGTCGAGCCATGGCTCGAGAAACTAGGCGATGTCGGCAGTACCAGAGGCAGACGGGACGATCCGCCACCAGAAGAGCCTGAGGCACCTGTTGCTGAATCTGAGGATGTTCCAGTAACAGATGCACCACCTGCCGACGAGCCGACAGACACGGCTGAGCCAATCGAGACCGACAACTAAAGAATTGTATATTTCTAGTCTATATAATATAAACCATGCGGTGTAACATTGTTTTTTATACACGTCATTCTACTAATCTTTATCAATTTCATAATTTATTTTGTAGTTTTAAAAACAAAATGCTATCAATGCGAGGGTTAAATTGTTCCAAACTGTGCGACGTTGGTTGAAACTTGACACTGATGTAGTGGGGCGCGAAAGCCTCAGGGTCCTAGTCTACAGAGTCTCGAAGGTTCATTAGATCCTTCAATAGCCATCTCAGTTTTACAAGACGACAAAAGAACGTAATAGTGGGCTTTTATTGGTAAACAGACACGATAATGCCTGAAGCAACTCTTGCACCTGCTGAGGAAGCCCGTAGCGGGTTCAGCATCAAGCAGATTATCATGTTCGTGATGCTTGGCCAGTTCTTGATTGGTATGATGACAGGATGCTAGTTTTGGTTGAATTAAGGTCTAACGAAGCAGGTCAATTCACTGGAAAGAAGAAAGAGCAAGCTGCGCCAAATATCGAAGACCTTGGTCCTGCGGTTGACCCAGCTACTGGAGAGCCACTGCCAAGGGCCGTCATTCCAGACACCGTTTATCCATTGTGGCCAATTGGTACCGAGTACAACATCAAGTTTTACTTTACTGATAACGAGGTGTTTGTTGATTATGAATCTGAGCCTTTTTACGAAGCCGACGCTCTTACATGGGGTCAGAACGATACATTCAAGTTTGAGAAGAGTGTCGAGCTACCCACAACTGAGGTTTGTATGATGATTTGGATGTTCGTGTGAGACGTGCTAATATCTTAGGCTCTCAGAAATAACGGCTCTTTGTACTGTCACGTCTACCTTGCTAAGTCTGGTGCTGCTATGTTCCCGAGCTCAAGTGGCTTCGACTCCAAGTCTGCATACAGCACTCATTTCCGTAAGTTTGATATGGCATTATGTTGACATATTACTCACAGTAGCTATCACTCAGTATTTACCTCAGAAGAAAGAAGTCAAGTTGAAGAGCTTGCTTGGTGGCGAAGAAGGTGAAGTCGAAGAAGAGAAAGAGGAAGACACTGGCCCAGTTCCTATCTTGCCATACTATCACTCGTCTATAAGCTTGGCAATTGTGAAATCGGCACAAATGGCCTATCAGCAGTCGCCAGATCCAATCAAGAAATGGATTATTGTAGAGCCTACTGGCTTGCGTGATTCGACCGGCCAAAACGGATGGTACTACCCCATTATTTTCTACAACCAGTTCTGGCAGTTGCAAAGTCAGCTGATCGAGATCAACTCTACCGTGACTTCAATTCCTCTCAACTTTGAATTTGTGGCAATGGGAATGTGGAAGTTTCAGCTTTATGCATCTATGGACGCTGGATTCAAACAGCAAGCTGCTTCGATGGGAGGCGGTAGTTCCAGTGGAGGCGAGCTTGACGAGTTCAAGCGGGTCTTGCTCGAAACTAACATCTACTTGCTTGGAATCACTGCTGCTGTGTCTATTTTGCATACTGTGTTTGAGATGCTTGCGTTTAAGAACGACATTTCCCACTGGAACAACAAGAAGGATAACATTGGTGTGTCAGTGCGAACTATTATCGCCAACGTTGTCATGCAAACAATTATTTTCTTGTACTTGCTTGACAACAACGAAAACACTTCGTGGATGATTATGTTTTCTCAAGGTAGTGGCATTTTACTTGAGGCATGGAAGATTACCAAGGCTATGGACGTCAAGATTGAGGCAAGCGAAGGTATCTTTCCTTACAAGATTGTGTTTCATGACAAGCATGTCTTGTCCGAGACCGAGAAGAAGACACAGGAGTACGACGCCGTTATCTTTAGATACATGTATATTGCAGCAGTGCCACTGTTATTGGCGTATGCAGTGTACTCGCTAATCTACGAGACTCACAAGTCGTGGTACTCGTTCATCATTACTACTCTCGTTGGCTCTGTCTATGCTTATGGTTTCTTGATGTTGGTTCCTAGTATATACATCAACTACCGTCTTAAGAGTGTTGCACACATGCCATCGCGCACGATGGTGTACAAGTTCTTAAACACGTTCATCGACGACTTATTTGCGTTTGTGGTCAAGATGCCATTCCTCCACCGTATCGCCACTCTGAGAGACGACGTTATCTTTTTCATCTATATTTACCAGACATGGTTGTACCGTGTTGACTATTCGCGTGTGAACGAGTTTGGACAGGGAGGTGATGAGCCTGAAGAACAGAAGGAAGACGAAAAAGGTGAAGAGGCCATTGAAGAGGTTCCTGCTGAAGCTGCTTCGTCTGCGGCCGAGCCTGTCGCTGGCACTGCTACCAAGCGAAAGTAGACTTTGGCGCAACCGCCAAAAGATATAAAAAAAATTCTGTAATCAATATAAATGGTATGTAATTTTGTTATATGTCGTACTAATACAATACTAAATACACTGGAGTGAATATTGGGCTTTGGTAGCGTCCGGAGGTCCGAAGTTGGGAGTGTGAGCGAGAGACAAAATGTAAACAAACCGCCGAAAGTAGAATGTCGCGAATTTCGAGGTGCAATGACCGACGGCCAAAGCATAGTTATTCAATTTCCAAATAAAACAGTACAACAGGCAAAACAAAATTTGTTTGTTAAAAAATTGCAAGTTATAGATTGTTGTTAAGTGGGAGCAGGCGGACGATTATTATTTATTGCAATTTGTTGGGTCTCGGACAAGATCGCGGGAGGTAAGTGCGAAATTGACATTGGTAAAATTGTTTGCTAACAATTGTGTTTCGCGTCAGATTATACAAACTGGAGGTGAATCTTTTGCAAAATACATATACCATAAGACTGCGATGCCTCCAAAACGACCAAGTACGACGCTTCATCAACAACGGAGTCGTAAATCAGTACCGAGCACATCGAATACCCCCTTGCGGGCATCCAAAACCGTACCTGGGCGGCCACGAGTAGCAACGAATATAGTCAGACGTGAGTATTTCAATTTGATGATGTGATTATAGATAATTGGGAAAGAAAGTAATTTTACTAATTAAAAGCTGGTGATCCAACGCCAAAACCACCAAAGGCACCGCGAAGGTATAAGCCAGGGACAGTCGCGCTACGAGAGATTCGCAAGTATCAGAAGACAACAGATTTTTTAATTCAGAAATTACCGTTTGCAAGATTAGTCAGAGAAGTAACAAATGATTTTCGGCCTGATTCAGAGGCATTGCGGTTTCAATCAGTAGCTATCATGGCATTGCAAGAGGCGGCCGAAGCGTACCTCGTCCATCTGTTTGAGGATACAAATCTATGTGCGATTCATGCAAAACGTGTAACGATAATGCAGAAAGATATTCAGCTTGCACGGCGGATACGCGGTGCTTGGGGAGGACTAGGATAGTAGTGCTCATGTGGGCCTTCTGGGAATGGGACCGGTAATTTGGTAGAGGATGTATAATATATCAATAATGTACAATTTAGTTAATTAAGAATGTAAAAACTAGAGCAAAGAAACCAACGCCATAAATGAGTAATTAAACGCCAAAGATCATATAGAATTCTCAGGGTTGAGAAGACCATCAACCAGATTCTTCAACTGCTTGATATGCGTAAGCTGTTTATCAGCTAAAAGTTCTTTTCCGCTCAGTTTATAAACATCTATAAAAGTTAGTAATCATTGTTGACATTTACATTGTAAACCATACCAGCAGTGAGCATCGACGACATATAAGACCACAATAGGTCACGGTTTTTCCGTGCATTCAAGTATGCTGCTTTCGCAGTAGCTTCTTTTTTCTCACGATCTCCTAACTTTGATGCAAACAAATAAAGCACAATCGAAGAAAATTGAGAGTTTGCAATATCGCGCGTTGTACTAATTAACTCGGAAATTTTGTTTCTAGTATGTTAGTTATTGTAAGGGATCAAGAGACATCAAACTTACTGAATCTCTATTCCCGACGCTGTCGATGAGTTAGACGCCGTAATGATCATCTCAAATGCACATTTAAGAGCTTTATTTCCAGATGCTTTGATTAACCGTCCAACCTCGAATTCTAATGCTTCAGCTTGAGAGAGATTCTTATACGCATCTCCGTTAAATATCATAATCATAGCTAATTTAGAAAGAATCGAGTATTCTGAGTCTATGCTGCATACTTTTGTTACTAAATCAAAAGAATTCAGTGCACTTTCAAGATTACCTGTGTTTTGGAAGTACATTCCCAAAAGGTAAATGATACTAGGATATATCTCCCCGGCGCTTTCCTCTGGCAACTCTTTAACCTCAGTTAGAAGACGGTCTAGATCGCTGGCAGCCCATTCATTCCGCACAAAGTGCTCGAGGCATGTATAATAAAGTATGTAAACGCGTAGAGTAGCGTAAAGTTTTCGTTGTTCGGTGACTAAGGAATAGCGCATTGAACTCGACATTAGTCCCGGGTTTGAAGCTATTGTGAGCATATGACAAGCAGAAAAAAAAGCCAAAAAATACCTACTTTCATTAGAGATAACATTCATGCATTCGTTCAAGTACTTTAACGCCACTCTGTTTTCTTGGGAACTGGAAACTAACACCAGACCTGATATAAAGTAACACACTACGACAACTTGCGCTTGATTCCACCACTCGAACTTTAAAGGAATTGCTAGAACGCCGTCGTCGCCACTGGGCAAAGGAATATTGAACGACCCATCATCTGACCAGCTTGTCCACTTGCCCTCCTCATCGCTGACTTGACTGTCGAGAGTAGTGTGCATCACCTTCAGCTTTTCCAGAGTCGCAGGACCGTCTCCAGTCATCATTGTGGCCAATGTTTCGTACATCACTCGCATGACCACCAGCTGAGGCACGTATGTTTTTGTATAATCTGTCTCTGCTTGAGCTGCATATCTCAGATACTCGAGGGACTTGGCTGCATCGCCTTGTTTGTGCAGCACCAGCGCAACAGTTATTCTCGACAATGATCGTAGCTCGCTAGACGGACACCCAGAGAAAGTCTTTATTGGTCCGGCAACAAGAGAATATTCTTCCGCTTCCATATGTAGCTTGGCCTTAAGATACTGAAATGTATAAATCCAAGTTGGCACTCCATATACGGTTGCTTCGTTTATACAAGTGTCCACCAGCTTATGAGCTGCTTTCATACTTGTCCTTGAGAGCAGCTTTACAGACAAATGCAGCATTGTGAACGTCATATCGTACAAATTACTCCGTCTAGCAATCGAGATCTACGGTCAGATAAACAATCGTGTTGCTCAAATATCTATCTATACTCACTCCCTTGTTCAGCACTTCTTCTGCAAACGCAATATTCTCCGTCTCAAGAAACAATACGTCGGCGTACCAGAGCCGGGCCATGCATTCAACATACGGCGGTACTCGTTCCTGTCGGTTGATTGTTAATTCGTCTCTCGATATTGGTTCGCAGCCAGTTGTCCGCACTCACCTTGAACACAGCCTCCAAACACCTCGCGCCGGTGGCAATTGCCTTGTAGTAGGCCAAAACATCTTCCTGCATCCGCAGTCTCGCACTGTGTCTGTGAGCAGCGTCAAAGTACTCCCTGGCAGTCGGGAACAGGATCAAATAGATGTTGGAGAACGCCGCCTGCTGGACGTCCTGCGTACCGCCCGAGCTCCGCCTGTCTTCAGTAGAGCCGCCAGCGCTCATCGTCCTGCATTTGCCTCGAACTTCAGCTGTTCGAACTGCAGCAATTGGAGCTCCAATGCGAGCTCGATCTCGTTCGATATTGATCCCACCCCCAGCGTCGCGAATCTTGAAGGTCCCAGGCGTGAAAAGCAGCAGCCGAGACGCGTGCGGGACCCCAAAGCCCTGGCCAGCTGCGAATCAAACGCGAATCAAAACACCAAACGCGCGAAAACTGTAAACAACTAGGCGTGAACGAGAATATGTCGACAACAGGCTGGTTTGGATATCGTGAACATGGCACAGCCCAGGAAGACGTCTAGCAGACCGTCTATTGCGTACTCGCGCGCGTCGACAGTGGGCTTGCCCGGCAGAACTGGGCGTGGTGCCGCTACGGTCGGCTCGCTGCGAGCTCCTCCTCCTCCTCCGAGCGCAGCTCCTCGGTCGCTGACGGAGGAACTGGAGAAGATCGAGCAGTCTATTACGCTGACGCTGCAGGAAATTGACCAGAACTTTGCCTCGTCGCACCGCATTATCACCAGCTCGATTCTGCCTATCGTTGAGCAGTACGCGATGCAGTCGCAGGCGGTCTGGCAGTCGTCGAAAGTAAGCCACTAGCTGCTAGGTTAGTAGGAAACATGCTGACAATCTAGTTTTGGAAGGAGTTTTTTGAGAGCAGTGCAAACGTGTCGCTGGCGGGCTACGAAGAACTGAATGCTGAAGAGGAAGAAGAGTATCAGGACGACAGGGAGCGCGAAGAGTACGAGCAGGAACACACGACAGAAGACAATGAAGCAAGTAGAGTAACAGAGTACTCTGCGAGTTTAGACTACGACTATAGTCAAGTCGAAGAAAATCCACCGCCACCGCCCTCGCAGACATATACGTCCGCTGGACGAGAGCACGAGCAGGAATCATCTTTCTCATCGTATATCAATCAGGCGCCATTACATTCACAACCATCATCACACACCACAGAGGAGTACACACGCGATTTCTCTCGGTATAAAATGGATGACGATTTGGAAATGGAAAAGACTATTACAAGTGCCACAAATTTCATCAAAACGCTTGGTTTGGACGATCATGATCAGTCTACTCCTCTGGTGGTCTTGGGTGAACGGTCAAATAGGATTGATCCCACGACTACCAGAACTACAAGCGAAGGATTGCCTTGGGCAAATATGGTGTCGCCATTTGATGAACTACGGACTGAGCTCAATCAGACCGCTACTGTTGGCTTAACAAAGCAATTTGACACGTCAAATTCAATTACGTTTCCTGAATTACAAGAGTTCGACGTCCCAGATCTGTCACTAGTCAGAGGTCACTACAAACACGAAGCTCCGCATACACCAAAGCAACGATATAATGAGCACCGTGTACAAGACGAAAGTTCAATTATACAAACACCCGAGTCTTCTCCGTTCTCACCATTCGTTGGCTCGTCACGCAAACCAAGAGCAAATGGTGGACAGAATGTATTGTTACATCGAGTCTTGGACAAAAACTGGGGAATACAAGCAACCCCAAAACCAAATCAGTCACCTCGAAGAATGCTTCCCAAGAATTATCCTACTGTGACTCGCTCGAATGCAGGTAGAACGACTCCCCAAAACGCGCCAACGAATTTTTATGCTTCTAAGTTCTCATCGTCACCACTTGATTCACCACCAGTCACGAATCTGAATTCGATCATATTTTCGTCTCCAGAAAGAAGATAGCACATGAATCTTGGCGGCTTCCTTTAACATCTTAACAATGGTTGTATAATATGTGTAATTATAGTTCTAGTGCTTTGGTTTATTTTAAGCGGTTGTATTAACAAATACGAACGAATGCATACAACAATGCGAAAATTGAAAGTAAGAGATATTAAGTATACAAGAATGCTCATTAAATGCCATCACCCACACAAACTACCAAAAAAAAATTCTAAATCGATGCAATAAACAAAATTGTAGTCATGCTTTGTCTTTGCTATCTTCATCCGATTTCCACGGATCAACGTCGGTGCCTGACACCGAAATCGGGACGTATCCACCATCGAGATCTTCATCGTCTTCGTCATACTGATCGTAATCACCAGCCGCTAATTTATCTTCATCTAGCTTCACAACCGCCGCGCTTGGCTTAGACGACTCAGATGTAGTCGGAGGTTGTGGGCTTTGAGGTAGAGTCGTGGTTAAATGTGGTGAAATTGATCGTGTGGTTACGGGCGACGTGGGCCTAGAGTAGGACGATGAAAATTTGGGACTCAACTGCTTATCAATCGATGAATGTGATTTAGACCCTGACTTGCTAAACGCTTTCCGTGTTCCTGATGCCCATTTACTCCAACTTGACGATGGCGAAGGCGTAGTACCGCTTCCAACAGCAGACACATCTGTTCCGATCGTGATATGGTTCGTCCTACGCGAATTCACACTTGATGATGAAGATACCGATCCAGATGGTGATAGCGCTGCTTCACGTTTGGGTTCTGACGCTTGTCGTCGTGCACGACTTTGTGCTTCCTTTCTTGCTTTTTCCTTTTCTCGCATGCCTTCAATCTCAGACCAAAAACTGCTAAATGCACCGGATACTTTCTGAGAACTCGAACTGAATGTCTTGGCAATTGCCTCGCGCGCAGGAGCAAGATTCTGCATTTGTTGAGCTACTTTCCGTTGAACGTCGTCGAGAGATATTCCACCTCGTGACATATGTCGCGGCTGGACCACATCAAATAATTCCTCGTCCGTATATTTCTGGAATACCTTGTAATTATTTGTGCGTTTCCATTTATCCACCCAATCCATACCAAATTCCACAGCCGGATTACCATCAATCTGCGGTAATAACGCTTCCGGAGGAGGCGGCCCTCCGTATCTACTAAGGAATCCATCGTATTTAACAGCTGACAAAAACGCCATCAGGTAGTCTTCGAATTGCCATCGGATGTAATCTTCACTACCGGCGAAAGTAACTGCTTCGCCTCGACCTAGTTGCGCGTCAGGCCAGGTATCCTCCACCGATTGCACGATAGCGTCAATCCACTTGCGATCATATAGGGTTAGATGCAGTGCTGGTTCAAAATCTTTGTTCAAAATTTCCACCGAGTTGTTGTCCATATTGACAAGAATATCGGCAAACTTATGTTTCTGTGAGAGCAGTAATGAGTTGGTGCTTCCAATTAAGTAAAATTTTGTCTCTTTGTGGCTGAGTGATTCGAGTTGTTGTAATGGCGTATAAGGATTAAACATACCGCCTTTACCGAATATAGTTAATGGCAGGCCCATGAACTTCAGTAATGACGCTCGGTCGCTACTCTTTAAACTTGTTGCTTTTGAGAGCGATCTCTCGTAGCTATCAAGTTGTGGAGATGCAGAGTCTTGTAGCTGATCAATCAATCCTGGGATAAGTGACACAAGACTGAACTGACTTGAACAGAGCAACTCGGTATTTGATCCAAAAAATAAAATCCGTGGCTCCAGAATAAGCGCTTTGAACAGAACCAATGTTTTTGACTTAAACCGATGCACAAGTTCACGTAAACTCATACCATTATACAAATCAGCTTCCCCGACACCGTTGTGAAACAACGCGACCAAGTTCTCGTAAAGGTTGTTGATGATTGTGCGATCTTCAAAGTTGCCTTGAAGGAAGTATGCTCTCGTCACAACCGCCAATTTCTCCCTGATAGGCCCAAAAATCGGTTTGCGTGCTACTACTACAACAGATTTCTGAACTGTGGAGCGCGTTACGTCTGCAGACTTGTATAGTAACTCGGTCGTACGAATCTGCCGATTGCATGAAATTCCAAAATAAGTCGTTCGTTGATCGGATTCGGATTTATCTTTAGTCTCTGCCAGTAGTGTAAAGTAAGAGTAGTCTTCCTCGTGCTAGTACTTGTCAGCAAGTCGTGTGCATAACGATAATTTGACCTACCGAATGACTACCATCTGGCAAGCTCTGGAACGGCAGATTCGCCCATCTGGTAGACTGATCTTCCCCGTTCTCACCAATCCAGTATTCGACCTCTGGACCTCTAACAATTAGCAATTTGTCGCCAACAATCCCCAATATCAGGCCAACTATACCGCGTGTGATGGAATCCAACTACGCACACCCCTACGATGAGCCCAGGCCCGTCGAACGTCGACGACGACGGCGACAATGACTCTTGTGAACTGTTTTCGTGCTCGGTAGTCATGTCTCCTCCGTCATCATATGCAGACTCGTATACGTAAATGCTTCCTCCACGAAATTGCCTGGTGCTGTTGGCGTCCGAGCAGATAGCTAGCGGTGGCTCGAGTGTAAGTCGCGTCGCACGGAAAGCGAGGTATCTCTGCAATACAATTGGGAAGCAGATATCAATATATCCACAATACAACCTCTTACTGTGCTGACAAATGCAATTGCAACGGTCAAATGCTCTGTCGATTTCGCTAACTCCGGTCCGCCAACCCGATAGCCAAACTCGGTTGAATTTGGGCTTCTCGGCGCGATTTGACGTCGTCGCCAAACAATAGTTTGGTTCTGTCCCCCGGATTGCTGCAGAGTAAGCGGCAGAAACGCCAGCATATTGATTAAGGAGGACAATACCCATTTTTCGTTGGGAATTATTTTGCATTTATCCACTCAAGAGTTTGAATTTGACTTGCCATGTCAAAATACTTCCGGTGATTCAATTCAATTAGTTAAGCAATCAACCAAAAGCACAAAAAAACACAAAAAGAGTTTAACAGAACACCGATTAACAAAATGACTAAAACAAAACAAAAAAAAAGTAATTAACAAAAGATACAAGTACAATATTGAGCTTTATTCCAAGCTCGCAGTAACCTCCTTCTCGGCTCTAAAAGTTGCTGGTTGTTTGAACTTTCGTATCACTCCACTAATCGCAAAATCTACCTATTAAACCTTCATCATGTCTGTCCCACTTAGTTTACTGTTACATCTGCTGTTGTGCCATTTGTTGTTCTTGCTGGATTTGATCGGGTGTGGCACCGCCTTCTACGTTGTGAAAGTCCAAGATCTCAGAGTACATCATAACCTTCCACTACGCAAGTTAGAAATAGACTCTATTAAGCCGCTTAAACGTATACATACCGAGTCAACCGGAAGATCAGCGTCATTAAACGACCAATCAAACTTCTCCTCCGCAACAGGCTCGTCGGTTGGATCGTGGTATGGAGCCAGGTACTCGTGGGCGAGCGCCTCGGCGGCCGTGATTCTCTTGCGTGGATCAAACACAAGCATGCGTTCTAACAAGTCAATCGCTTGTGGATCAGCGCTGCGGAATTTTTGCGACAACGGTATCCTCTCGCGCTTAGGTAGCGACTTGACGAACCGCAGAGTCTAACTATTAGCACCTTGATGATCAATGCAACTGAGGGTACACTTACGTTTTCACTGCAGATAGTATGGATAACATCCTCAGGTGGAGTTCCAAGCAATTCAGTAATAATTGAAAATTGGTTGACGTGATCTTTTCCAGGGAACAGTGGCTTTCCGTCTAGCATTTCTGCGAAAATACAGCCAGCACTCCAGATGTCGACTATGAATTAGAAGAAAAAACTGTACAGCTATCTGCAATTTAACAAACCTTCAACGTCATATTTCTGCCAAGTGAGCATGATCTCCGGAGCACGGTAGTATCTGGTAGACACGTAGCCAGTCATCTGCGGATCCTGAATTCTGGCCAAACCGAAATCGCAAATCTAACATTAGACAGCGAAATCACAAACCAATTGCTCTTCCATACCTTCAAGTCACAGTTTTCGTTCACGAGAATATTACTGGGCTTCAAATCTCTATGAATGACACCTGCCGAGTGCACGTATTTCAAACCACGCTAATATTAGCATTTGACAACCCACAATGAAATCCAAAGGCATACCAAAATCTGATACAAAAAGTACTGAATAAACTGCTTTTCAAGTGGTCTTGATGTGAGTAATCGATGAAGGTCAGTGCCCAACAACTCGGTCACGAAATAACTGGATTAAATATTAGAGGACATGTCGTAAAAATTCAATACGTCAGCAACTCACATATCCTCGAGCGGCGAAATGAAAATGTCACTCAGCGAAATAACGTTCTCGTGACGAAGATGCTTGAGCAGTTTGAGCTCACGGTATGTCCGTTTGGATAAAACTGGCGTCGAGAATGGCTTCATGATCTTCTTGATGGCCACGGCTTGGCCAGTAAGTTGATCTCTAGCAGAGCTAATCGCGACAAGTCAGACTGGCTCCATCACACCTATCACCAAAGAGTTTGCAGTATAACTTTAAAAACATACCATACAAGGCCAAAGGCGCCCATACCAACGGGATTGAGATCGGCATACCTATACTGAGTTAGTTCGCGGTTGCTTTGGTCAAGCCGGCATAAAACCAACTGGATCAACAACGCAACATACCTGCTCGTGATCTCAAAGGATGTGCCGAAGATTTGAGTACTGCACAAAAAAATTAGTGATTTTGTTGTATACATATATTCAACCTTGCACCTGTTCAGCAACGACAATCGCGTCGTCCGCATTACAGAAGCACCAAGGATTGGCGGTGCGCATACCGAATGAAGTCGGCCATGGCGGGGAGCAGAATCCAATAAAACAAGAGTTCGGATAAATAGCTGCTTCTTTCCAGAATCCAGTAAACAACGGAGCCGGTGCAGACAAACAACAATCTTTGCTGCTCGTGTCTGCCAATGGCCAATTAACAATCCATGTTGTACGCTGGGCTTCGATGTGAGTGCGCGCGGTGAAGGGGACTGCAGATGATTTACCCTACCGCAACTTGCTTGTGTTCACTGTTTTTTTGACTATTAAAACTAATATTTATTAGTTAAAGATTAATTAAATGTATAAATAACTAGTTACAGCAAACGGATCGGTGGGGGTGCTCTTTATAAGCAATGCATGGGCTGTATTTGAGGCTACTTAGTCTCCGCTTTAAAATTGTGACGGCAAATTAAAGCATGATTCTCCTCTGTGGGTTGGCTGTTACTTATGTATCTAGGGTGGAAACTAGAAAGACTATATAGGTATATATCTTAAAAAGTTATAGAAGCATATTGTCGTTTGAATGAAAGATAGCTAGTTATATATTAAGTGCTACTTGTTTGTGTGTCGCATGTCCAGCGCCAGTCATTAGTTAAACGCATATCAGATTACTTCAACCGCAAACTTAAACACTGAACAAATACCTGACAATATCTAACAGGTTTAAAGCATTGACTCGTCGCTAACTGTTTAATTAGACTCTGGTCTGAGGAGCAAATTAAACAGTCGACTAGTTCCCGAGAAGCGTTCTGTTCGAACCACCTGGGCTTTAATATCTAACCGGATAGCTCGTTCATTATTATTCTCGATATGGAAACGCGCCGAAAAAAAATTTTAAAAATACTGTAAATACTGTGCTGGTTTACGAGTAAAATAACAGCGCAATTTCGATGTTTCCTTCTGTTGGCTCACCGTATCGTGATTTTGACGGCAGTCCTCCGGATCTGGCTTAGCTTAACCCAGTAAGAAATGATGCTCTTTTACACACTCAGCACTAATGCTGAGATCAACAGGTCAATAGGATTTGTGTCGAACCCACTAGAAATCCTTCGAATAGAGTGATATGTGATCGCAAGGATCCATATCGCGCGACAAGATAGTTATCTCTTATTGAATGAATGAGCAATTAACGCAGAAAGAGCCGTACGCTTGACTTAAGGCAAGTTATATATGATTTGATACAACCATGTTTTCAGCAAATTATATCACAGTCTCATGACGAAATCGGATGTTCAATGATCGGCCTCGGTCCTCCACAAATCAATCCGAAATCCAATCCAAATCCAATTCAAGCCGCATAGCAAAGACTTAGGGCGATAGGGCTTTGATTAAGAAAGCCACGAAAGAGTTTAAACCAGCTAAGCGATGTCATTGAGTCTTGCCGAGCTCAGTGATCTCAAGCAATTGAGTAAAATAGCGGACATGAGTACAGACGTGGTCGGGTCTGTACTTCGGTACTTACAGCATGGCCAATTCCCTGATTCGAATGAAGAGGCCAGCGCGGTGGTGACGGAACCTGAGAATATTGATGCATTGCTGTGGGCGCTCGACGACGCTATTGCTGATATCGAGGTGAGTAGCAATACTTCTAGGAATAGAGGGGTAGTTGTTGACGATACAGGGACAAATTGAGAATATTTGTGAATCAAATGACGCTGAACTTGAAGCGTATTTACAACAGAATCAAGCACTGGTCGCGAATATTAATGAACTCGATCAGGAAGTATCAAATTTACAAGCTAAAGCCAAAGAGCGAGAAAATGCAGATGACAAGCTATATGCATTGTTTGATGAATTAGACTCGGCTACTACACAGTATGCGCGTAATAAAATTTACATTGATGCGCTTAATCAGATTTGGTTTATAAAAGCTACAGTAATTGAACTAAGGTCGTGTTTCCAGCAGGGCTTGCTCGTGCAATGTGGCCCGTTACTGAAATCTGCAGAAGATAAGATTACGAGCTTTCCTGATTGGGAGCACGTAACGTTATTATGTGGACTGAAGGAGGAAGTTACTCAGCTGAGTGCTCAAGTTTTTAGTATGCTTGATAAACTTTGGAAAGAGTTTATCGTTGCCGATGGCGCTAGCTTGACGGTTGTCAAAGAGCTCGAAGAAGATGGCGCAGATCCGGTGTCACTCGAAGATGCTGCTACAACGCTGAAGACATTTGATTTACCCGGTAAAATTAAAGCTTTGACCTCAACACTTAAAGACGACTTTTTATTACGAATAATAGACGAGAATGCACCGCTTGATGTCTCGGTGGAGTCTTCAAATGGCCGACATACCCTCACACTCGCACAGATTATTGATCCGTCGGTTTCAAAGGTTTTGGCGAATGCGTCTAAATTCATATCATATCTTAATGTTGCGTTGCCTGATGTTGTTGTCAAGCCTATTTCGATAGAGCTATATACTGTTCTCGCCGACACATTGATCGCGACGTACTTTCAATCTTCTGTTCCACTGGAAATCGAAAAATTACCGTCACTTGAGCCAGTTTTAGCTGAAATTAAGAGCTTTGACAAAACATTGAAGCATGAGAAATGGCTGCATGGTACTCTTATCAATGATTGGCTTGACCGAGTACCGGCAGTGTGGTATAAAAAGAAATGCGACGCGGTGCTAGTACATGCTAAGGAGATTGTCAAGGGCGCCGCGACGAGTGAACGAAAGATTGTAGAGAAAACAGGAGCTATTATATCGGCGGATGAGTTGCAGAGACAGGAAGAGTACGAAGAAGAAGTACCCGAACCAGAGCCTGCTGCCGAAGAAAAGAATGATGAATTTGATGACTGGAATGATAATTGGGATGAAGATGACGACAACAGAAGTGAAGAACAAGGTGAAGCTGATGAAGATGGATGGGGAATTGACGAGCATTTGAATTTAGATGACAACTCCCAAGACTCGCAAGATTCAGAGGATCCAGACGATTGGAATTGGGGCGAAGAGGAGGAAAAGTCAGCACCACCGTCACCAGTTGCACCAGCTAAGAAAAAGATAAAACCACTCAGTGTGAAGAGTACGCCACGGTCAACTCCTAGAACTACCCCGAAGCCGACACGAGGGAGCAGTCTTGTAAGTGGTCCGCCTCTTTCAACTAGCCCGTCATCATTACTTAACGAAACTTATGTGGTCACGACTGTTCCAAAAAAGTTACTGGACATCGTTAACGACATTTTGGCATCTGCTAATCAACTACGAAGTACATACAAGTCGTCTGCAGTTGCGCCAGCAGCACGAAATATGCGGTCGCTGGTATCATATGTTCTCGGCCTATTCAGAGCTCTTGCACCTCTATATTATGGCGACACCTCATTGTTCGACTCGAACATGTTTCTGGCAAACGATAGTACATATTTAGCTGAGCAAGTATCAGTTATTAAAGATTTAGGAGCTGATGCATTCCTACTAATGGAGATGGCCAGGCGGTATAAAGCCCCAGACCGTGAGTTTTAATTATCTGTACAATACAGCATATTATCATTCATTTAACAAGTCCTATGTACAAATCTAGTGAGTCAAATACCACCGTCCTTTAAATCTCCTCTTTTCCACAATTTTGCGACCATGTCGATATCGCATTCTAGCTAAGAATCCAAACTTGCGTTTCCGTTTGACCGTGTGCGGTTGGTACGTGTTTCCTCTGGATTTCCACCGTCGCTGACCGCCTAACAGTGAGAATATGTCAAAAATGCTGGATGTAAATGGTGATGGTGTAGCTCTGACTGCAGGGCGTGTTGATGTCTGGGATGTAATCAACGACGACATTTGACTAGATTCCAATTAGTGCGTCGCCCTCAAAAAAAATCGTAACCAGAGTCAGACTCACCGGCTCCCAGCCAAAACAAAAGTACGTCCAGACATCATCTGTGCGCCAGCACGAATGCCAAGTCTGACAAGCGACGACATCTTGCCAATTGTGTTGTCTGGTTACTCCAATTCGTACTCCAACGTTTTGTCAATTGTCAAATTCGTGAAAACTCGCGAGTTCGACTTGCAACGAAACCCTAAACCATTTCAATGCCGGACAGGGTCTGCGCGGCTTCAAAAATTTTTGTCCCAAGGGAGAAGTTCTCGACCAGATTGCTAGCAATGCGATCTGATGAGTCCGCTCTTTGAACATTTCAAAGATTGAACAGTCAAGCGATTCGGAATGTCGTTTGTAGCTAAGCGAAGTACGGGAGTCACAGTTGTTCAAGTGGCAAACATACACAAACTTGACGCGTCGCGAGCGGAAGCTTTGCTTTCTGGGTTTTTGTCTACAGTCCAACCGGCCGGTGTCAACGTTACAAGAGAGCACGACGATGGATATACTGCATCAAGCGGGATGAATCCCACAGCCGTACAGCAGCTACAGAGGATTGAACGGGATTTGAAGGGGTTGCCCCCGTTGGTGCGGAAACGAAAGGTCGAGACTGTTTTGGTGGACGATAGCGAACAAATGCAAATCGACGAAGTTGCTGAGGTTGCCGACGTTCCTGACACTACAGAAAACAAAGGAATCGATAAAGCGGAACGAAAGAGGTTGAAGAAAGAACGCAGAAAGGAAGAAAAACGGAAGAAAGAGAGTTCAAAGGCAGACGAGTAGGTCCGGTAGTGATTCAAAAAAGTTTTGCATTGGGTAATTTTGTATAGTATAATGGATAGCATTTAGTGATAATCTATTTACATGGGTTTACTTATTCTTCTTTCTTTTCGTTCTTCCATTCCATTGCCCGTAATCGTTCTGGCAAGATAGGGTGGGAGTAGTGGTAGCTACTGTACAACCAATCTGCGTCCATCGTGCTCAAGTTCTGGACATGCAGTTTAATAAGAGACTCGGATAGCGCCTTGGAAAAACCTAATTTCACTGCAAATGCATCTGCCTCGTACTCATGCTTGCGACTTAACAAGCTCAAAGCAAAGGAGAGAACACTGTTGAGAGGACCCAAGATGTCAGAGAACAGCATAAATCCAATCATGACCGGCTTTTCGACCGGGAATCCGAATGACTGGTAGAGTGATCCATTATGTAGGAATACGGCGAATGAAACAAACAAAGTGAATAAGTGGACTTGCTGGATGAGAAGCATCTTGGTAGTGTGTGAAAGTGCCCAATGGCCCAGTTCATGAGCCAACACGGCGACGACTTCTTCGGACTCGAATTTGTCGAGCAATGTATCGTAAATCACAATGTGCTTTTTCCAAGGAAGGCCATAAAAATATGCGTTGCTGTGTGCGCTACGCTTAGATCCATCAATCACGAACAAATCCTTAAGAGGGAACTCAAGTCTGGAAGCAAGATTCTCGACATCGGTCTTGATCTGACCTTCTTCCAAAGGCGTAACTTTGTTGAACAAAGGTTGAATCAAAACAGGGAAAACCACAATTGCAACGACTTGGAATACAAGCGCAAATGCCCAGAGGTAGTAGAAGAACTTATCGCCGAAATAGAGGATGATCTTGAGGAATGCTGCAAGAAGTGGACCGCCGAGAACAGCTGTCAAAAGCTGGGTCTTAATAAGATCGGTTATGAATAGTTTTGGTGTTTGCTTGTTAAAACCAAATTTCTCTTCAAGGACGAAGGTAGAGTATGCTGATAATGGCAAACCGCACACAGTAGAGAACACGTTGTAGATCAAGAAGAACAAAACAGATTGACAGATCTGACCAGACACAGCCACCGGAGCGACGACAGTCATGGCTTTACCAGCAAGAGCCCAGAACTTTGGAAGTCCATCACCTAAAATAAACGCAACATCAAGAACAAACGACAATGCATTACTGAAGAATCCGAATTTGGCTTTGGCACGAGAGTATGTCTGCGATTTAGTGTAGGTTTCCTGATCGATCGCGCCTTCAAGAGTAGCAGGGGGCTCAGTTCTTTGCAGAACTTTGTATTGTCTTAATGCAAGATAATTCTCAAATAAAAACTGAGCAGTCGAGAAGCCGAGGATTAGAGATTTCCAATTGAACCCCGGCAGGTCGAATTTACTCGCCAGCGTCTTCGTGTCAGCAATTCCCCAGCTAGAACAATCAATGATAAAATAATTAGTCTTACCGGAATGAATCCAAGTAAATTCACCATTTTGGATGGTTTGATATACTTGTTAATGATATGTGATTTGAATCCAATATATTCAACTAGAAATGGTTCGAGAACAAGTTTCACACCCAAAGTTTAAGGGGCAACGCACGCGATTGCGGGCTGGCGCCAGAGATATTTGGATGCAGACAGCATGCGTGCGCTAAGTAGTTATACGTACATCTTTAGGTGTAAAAACGGAATATTTTTATTTTATTGGCAAATAAATCTATGCAATTGATACAAGTGAACAAAGTTTCGATACACCTTATCACACTCGCCATTTCTGTTTAAAGACTGAAGATAACAATCTTTCCATCAACACCAGTAGACGAGATCTTCTTAACTCTTCCAGCACCTTCATACGCACGAAGTTTAGTGATCGTATTTTGGTGAATCGTAGGAAGCGTGCTGTCGTCATTGGCAGCTTGTTGAGATCCCTTAAGATCCATCTGTCTGAACATGTTGAGCGCGGAAGATTCCTTGCCAACTTGGTTCTTCTTGGCCTCGACAGGGTCGTCGATGGAGTGATTAAACGACCATCCCCTTTCACCATCGCCCGAGAAGATAACTGGATGGCAGTCATGGCCCGCGGCCGCGATCTCGTTCTCGGAAAGCCAGACGAGAGATATGAATGGAAGCATTGATGTCGATACATTGACGATTGCGGCTGGTGGCTGTTCAGGGCCAGACGGATAAACAATAGTAATGGACGAATCATGTGTTACGAACGCCAATGCGTCTCCGGATGGAGAGAATTGGGCGTCATGGACCCAACCACCAGCTGGAGAAGCAAAGTCTCCACAAAGCGTTTGGAATGGGATCTTCTCACCCCAAAGCGTAGGAGCAGGACGAGCATCAACACCCTTGATGAATGTAGAAAACACTCTAGCATGAGAATCAGTACTTCCGGACGCAAGAAGAACTGAGTTGGGATGCCACGCGACCGAGAGAACAGTCGATCTCAAGGGCTTCTTAACGTGCTTGGAAACCCACCAATCGTTCTCTTCCTCGAAGTAACATACAGCAATTGCACGAGCACCACTTCCAACCGCAAACTTCTTTTCATCTGGAGACCATCTTGCGAAAGTAGCTGCCCTGTTGATTCGCAGAAGCACCAAAGTGGGCTTGTATGTACCGTTGACAGGCTCCCATACCAATGCATTTCTGTCTTGCGAGCAAGTGACAATGCGTCCTGAGTTTGGTGCAATGTCGACTGAGGTAACTGTCTTGTCATGACTCACCAAAGAGGTTGACAAAGTGTAGTGTCCTGGAGTGCCCTGGTAAATCTCGACGTTGATATCGCGAGCCAATGCGAGGGTACCTCGGTCGGCCGAGAACGAGTGATCTGCGATCGGAACGTGGCCAAGAGATTGAGAAACGTTTGCCATTTTTGAAAAAGGTGACTGATGACAGGAGCACCACTCTACTGTCGTCAATTAATGGTGGATGATGAAGGATTGTCAAGTTGGCGCAGCATTTCGAATCTCGAATTCAAAGAAATCATCCCAACCCACTTAGCTATATTAGATATCAACCCCAAGCATCCATTACACCATGTCATGAATTTACCATATTTAACACCGACTGAATTTGCAGAATCATGCTCATCATTTGTAAAAATACTACATATATCTGGAATTTCCTCCAAACTGACCTACGATGGCAACAAGGTACGGAGGATGAACTTCATAGAAATGATAGGCTTACCGATAGATCACCGGAATTGAAATCTCGTTGATTCGGGTCATTGACGAAGGAGAAGTTCATACGCTTGCACATGTTTTATTGTCAGACGTATATCAGGTCCCGGTTTTATATTTCTCGTCTACAATCACTACCGATTACACCACCAAGCCAATAACACTGCTCGAGGATATCTACATCTACGTAATCGCTCCTTCTTTACACTCCCTTCTTCAGACACCAGGAGTAGCAGGAACTTTGGGTTCGATATCACAATCAGAGCACCCGCTGACTGGACTTACGTGTTTCTTCGTACACCCATGTATGACCGACGAGGTGATTCGCCAACTCGAGGTCACAGTTCAAACCTATCTACAGCTCTGGATCGGAATCACTGGTCCTATTCTCAGTATCAATATTTTACCTGAGCTATATAACCTATAACAAATATATACAATATTATTCCTCTTCCTCTTCATCTGATTCATAAGCCCTTTTTAAACCTTTCGATCCATTCGCTTCCGGCGCTATACCAGGCATTCTATACGTCCCGTCTAACTTCGCAATAGCATTAGATTTGGCTTTAGCATATGCTATGTTCATTTCCTTCCCTAAAAACTCTGTTTTCTGCAACGCCTTCAGCGCTATTGTCGCCGATGGGATATCTGAAAACACAATATGGGCTTGTCCACGCATCTTTGGAGTTTTCAATGCCACAACATCTAACACCCTCCCATACGTACTAAAAAGCATATAAAGACATAATCTCATTTCTAAAATTAGAAAAAATCCTGCAGCAATCAAATAAAAAACCCGATTTACCTTCTTTCCGGATCTTGTCGTTCAGGTTGTTGATGTATAGTGTTTGCGATGGTGCTGTGCTCTGTTGTGATATCCGTGGCAACTCGATATCCATCGACCCTTCATCATCTGATGCTGCACCATACCCAATTTCTTCTGACATTTTGTTGTGTATCGTGATATTTGACGAATTTAAAAATCAAGTCGTGATCTCGATGCGTTATTCAAGATTTCATCGCGTGAGCTTAAGGGGTTGAAACCCGGCTTTAAATTATGGCCACAATACCGTAGAATTAAAGAACTGCAATTAAGACGATGTTGTTTTTCTTTTCCATATTCTATTAAATTCATAACCATTTATAAAAGCCAACAGATAGCTTCGTGAGACCAATTAAACAGCATCATATTGTTATAAGTACAATAAAAAATGAGATCTTTCAATCAAAAAAGGTAAAAGAAAAAATAAACAGAGGTCTAGCTATTAAAAATTAACCTATTTCTTCTCAGGAGCGCGTCGTCTAGTCCAGATAATCGTCGTAGGCTCAGACGGTAAAGTTACCATGCTTGAGTAATCGGGCTTAGGAACGTCCACACCAGGTGGCAGCGTGAGGGTGAACTCGCGAATGAACATAGACAAAATCGTGCCCAACTGGACATATGCGAACTGCTCGCCAATGCAACGATGCCTTCCAGCACCAAAGGGCAAATAAGGTGAGTTAGCACCCTTGGAAACAGTAGATTTCTCGCCGTCGAGGTTGATTTCGTTCTTAGTCTCCGACCATCGCTCGGGGCGGAAAGTCATGGGATCCGGGAAGTACTGACTATCGATCATGGGGACACCTGGGGCAGCAAGGACGTAATGGCCCTTGGGAACAACAAAATTTGAGTTCTCGATGTGTAGATCTGAGCGGACTTTACGCATAAGCGAGTGAAGCGGCGGGTGCATTCTCAAAGTCTCACGAATAGTGAAGTTAAGGAGAGTGAGTTTCTGCAGATCATCGTAGGTAACCTCACGAAGCTCAGGTCCAAAGACTTCGACTTGCTCTTGGTACAACTTCTCAAGCAGTTCAGGGTTGGCAGCCAAATGCAACAATGTCCAAGTAGATGTAGCAGCAGACGTGTGTTGACCACCCATGAGAATACCAATCATCATGTTAGCAATCTCACGGTCAGTCATTTTGACGCCGTCTTTGTAGGTTGCATCCTTGATGTAGGTGTTGATCAAGTCAAAGTCCTCAAAGTCACCTCTGGCGCGTCTCTCCTTGATCACAGCCATGTAGGTATCAGAGATCTTCTTCTGAGCGGCGTCACGCTTCCAGGACGATGGAATCGGAATGTGAGGAAGAACAAAGTGGATAGGAGTAAAGCCACGGTCCAGGTCGTGGTATAAGTCGGCAAACGACTCGTCAAACTTGGCGCGGACTTCCTTGCCTTGCAGAGTGCGAGACGCCGTGAAGATTGTGAGTTCCGGCATAGCAGTCATCAAGTGAGCCTTTCCAGACATGCGGTCGGGGCTACCGCCAAAGAAATGGGGTGTCTTGTTCCAATACTTCTGGACCTCGCCTATGATAATCGGCACATACGATCTGAATGCTTGGGTAGTCAACCCAGTCTTTGCAAACTTCTTCTGCTCCATCAGTCTGTGGTTGGGGCAATCGTACACCACGCCCTTGCCAAACACCGGCGTAGTCACATGCTGGTAAGCGTCTTCAGCAGACACGTCGCTCAGCTTTGCATTGAGAACAAAGTCGTTGCCCTTGGGTCCCAGCGCGACGACGACGGTGCGACCGAGCATCACGAATGCATACACGTCGCCGAGCTTCTGGCGATTGACCTCAAAAAAGTTATATGGGTCCATGCCGTAAGACACAGCCGAGCCAACCCAGGGCACCCAGTGGAAGACCACAGGAGGCGCATGGGGGTTCTTGAGCAGCACCTGGCCAAGGACATTGAGGATGATAGCCACCACCACAAACACAACGATGCCGGCTGGGATAAGCATGCTCAACGGAGCGTCAGCAAGCGCACCGAGGACTGCCATGGTAGGAGACTGAAGAAGACGTCAACAAAACAACAAGCGACCAGGTGGAATTGCAGCAGGAGCGCACCGCGTCGGTTAAGTATGTACATACAGATATCGAGAATTTCCAGTCGCGCTGCAATGCCTCGAGGGTTTCGAACGCAAAGAACTCGGCACTTCGCGAACTCACACAGCAGCTAGGGTCGGGGTGAACGCGACCGACCATCGAACACAGAGACTTGGATGGTACCATTTGTGGGAGATAATAACTATTTTTATGTTTGCAGGGAGTCAATTGACTATCATAAACGATTTGCATCCCGTCTTATGCTGTGCGGCTGCTGCTGCCGCTGTGGTGGTCGATATGCCTACTCGTATTCGGGGTGACTCGTACTCGGGACCGGTGGGAGCGCCCCCGGGCCCCAATCGCACCACCCGGATTAGATTCACTCAGAAAAACGTACGATTGATTCATTGTCAGCGACGAGCGAAGCGAGGAACCGAACTGAGTGTTTGTTTTGGTTGAATTTTTATTTGAGCAGAAATCATAGAATTGAAAATGACGCAGTTTACAGTCCAATTGCTGCTTTTTAACCCGAGGACAGGCTGATTGTAGTACTTGAGATGGAATCAACGCCTTCAAAAAGCCAGCAATTGCTGCTACTCACTACAGTTTAATTTGCTCTAGTTGCTCTATAACGGCTTTTTTTCCGTAAGACATGTTAGGTGTTTTTGACTACATAACCACATACATATGTGCATGCCTTTCTTCTCTTTCTATTTTGTTGCCAGGCTCCAGCCCTAACGTGTCCACAATTCACTTACCCTCTCGTCCAACAGGCATATAAAACCACGCGTAGCCCCCAGGCGTTCTTTTTTCTTCTCCCTTTCGATCTTCAGATCAAAAATGCAAGGGAGAAATTGCCACGACGATGTTCACATAACATTTGATAAGGCCATCGTTGCCATTTGTAAGTTTATACTTGCCTTTGGGTCTCTCGAGAAAAATTTGTAATTACAACAATCCTGAACAGGAAGTTTGGTTCTCGTTTTGAAGTGTCCTATTCAGTTAGGGCGATGAGGACTGAATGTCGATGAAGGGATACATTTACTCAAGCAAGCATAGCGCGCTTGATAACAAGATTAAAACAAGATATATTCCAGTTTTAAATGCTTTGCGAATTGCGAAACTGGCGTAATAGTTATTTCCAGAGAACTTTGTGCCTAAAAGTTTGCTGCGAAGCAGATTAAAAATAGGGTAGTAGGGTGTAGCCGCGGACGGCGCGCATTGCGCAGTCACGATGACCTTGATCTGGAGTATGTGCTTATGGGAGATAAATCGACACATTTGATAACCCTACAAGTCAAATATGTCAGATCTGTCTGTCCTATTGCTCACCTGGAACTGTGGTCAAGTTCTACACTCGGCTTCACTTATTCGCGACGAATTGCGGTTGTTCCTTGGATTATCTACGCCAGATCTTATCTTTGTGTCACTACAAGAACTGACTCCGATTCACGATGCATTTTTCTGGAATTTGAGTGATAAATACTTTGAACCATTTGTGGAGGCAGTTACACATCTATTTGGAGAGGAACTTGATTATGAACTAGTTACAACTGTCGCGTCAGGTTTGACTTCAGGTTTGTTGTTTGCGAACTCGCAAAGCGTAAAGGTCAACTCAGTCGTCACCTCGACAGTTACATACGGGTACTTTGAAACTGGTCTCAAGGCAGCGGCTGCCGTGCGCGTATCTGTGTCTGCTACAAATTCACAAGGGATCGAGACCACCGATTTAACATTTGTCGGGTGTCACTTAGCAGCTAACGAGGGCTTCAAAGCAGTACGCGACGAGAATTTCAAGACAATTGCTAGGAAGCTGGCATTCTTTGACGACAAAAAAACGGACCGAGAATTTTTGTACAAGGACAACTCATATATATTCTTTTTAGGCGACTTGAATTACCGGGTTGCGCTGCAACCTATTCCGAATGAAGACATCACTGAGGCTCATAGTTCCAAGAGTGCATCAGTGCCCAAGTGGACGCAGCCGCAGTCGTTTATACAAGAATGGTTGCCATTCGACGAATTATCTATATCTCGAGCGAATAATGACGCATTTTTCGGGTTTAGAGAACCGCTAGTAAAATTTGATCCCACGTATAAATTTAAGCTTAGTGGGAAATATTCGCCTAAACGGATTCCTTCATGGTGTGATCGGATATTGTATCTTGGCGATTCTGTCAAAGTTTTAAAATATGATTGGCTTGGCCAGGTGCGCGAATCGGATCATGTGCCAGTAGGATTTTTCGCATATGTATCACGAGCTGGACCTGGCCCGTTATCAGCTTCACTGGTCAAAACACTTGAAGACAATGAGATTTCAGCTTCGTCGAGTGTGATCGCTACCGAAACGGGTGCACGAGGGGCATCTACAGTTGCAGCAGAGATACGCAACAAACAAATCATACTTCAAGACGCGCATATTGCGTCACGCAAAGGTAGAATCAGAAAGACCGAATTTATCCTCGGCGCGGTGGTATATTTCTTGCTCACTGCCAAAGGGCGAGGTATATTACTGGCTTTTATGGTAGCTAGTATAAGCTTATACGTATATATGCGTTCGTGGGTGCTGTAGCTGTATTTTATATACTAATATTGACTCATGAAATTAACGCCATCCTTAATCCTGTGCACTACCGTCTCTTGGTCGATATACAATCCCTTGCCCATCTAAACTCTGTATGATATCTTCAGGTAATCGCCCGTTAACCTTGACTGCATATGTCCCAGGCTGGAATCCGTCGATACGTAACCACTTTGCAACCTAGCAAATTAAACCACGTAACTTATAGTGAAGGTTGGTAACAGTAGCGGAAAGCTTACCCATGATTTATGTGGATCCGATAATGTGACCAATCCTTCAAATGCTAACCTTAGCAAGAAGCATTTTGAATCAACCTATACTTACTTACATGGACTTGTAGAAGCATGAATATTCTCAGGCGAATCACGAAGACTTAGTAGTGATTCGCAATTGGGACATCCATTTTTCTCAAATGCCTGTCAATTTTAGATCCGTTCTTGACCTTGACATAACAGTAATACTCACGTCCATTGTCCGGACTATCCCGCATACTAAGCATGCTCGTGTGGGTACCCTTGACATTCTGGTTGAGCTATGATATAACGAGATTAGTGAACATACATATGGATTCGAACTTCCCCAAACTGCTCATTTTCAGCCAGAGGCCGCAGAGGGCCAGAGTACTAATTTTTACATAACTTGTAAGGAAACCAGAGCTCACCCTCACCCTACATTACCCGGCACATTTGCTGGTGCGAGTCGGATGCAAACAGGTCCCCACGTTGGAACCAGTGTACATACATATGTACTTAATATATACATTATACTGCAGTATAAAGCGAGCATGACATGGTGACTACTCGACTTGCTGACTTTCTCCATGCTGGAAAGCCAATGTATAAATGTTCTTCAGTGCAACAACGTGTGCCTGTAGATTCCGTCTCGAAGTGCGTTTATACGTTCTTTCAAGGCCTAATTTTCTGGTTTCAAGTCTTTGACTTCAGTCTGCATAACTTTAAAGCCGTCTAGTCTCAGATAAGTGATCATGGTCTGAATACCTTGCTTGAATGTTGCGTGGCCGCGTTTCAGAGATACGATATGTACATGCGCCTCTGTCGTAGTGCAATAGGGTCAAGGGAGGCTCTGGCCTGTTCTAAAAGTCTAGAACAAGTGCGCCAATATTGAAAAAGTTTGGAGTAACAGTTATCAAGCCGCGAGATTGGCAGGTGTTGCATCTCGCGATGCGTCGCATCTACGATTACTATCACTGTCGTTCTCTGCTATTAGGGCGTCAATGATGGGCTCATTGGGTTAACCAGGAGTAGAAGACATAGTAGATTCTGTCAGTGCTTAAATTGCCACTTTATGATTGTCTTATTTATTGGAAAATCCTTGGGTCCGCGGCAAGATTACGCTGGCAAGGGTGGTGGGAATCTCTACAGCTTCATGGGGGTCAATCCT
>JAJLTW010000106.1:0-43472 GCA_030564125.1 Myxozyma lipomycoides
ATCTTGCTTAAAATATGGTACCTGCAGAATATTGGTGTCTAGGGAATTGCGATTTGGTACGATCATTATTATTGTTGAAAATAAAACTACTATTATGATTCATAATTGGCTGTGTCCTATTAAATTACTACCTGTAGCATTTACCGCGCGCGCACCAGCAAGAGCCCTGGTGACATCTAATCTTCAAACCGTAGTATATCTGCGCATGTGCAACGCGAGTCAACCACTTTCTTTACTAGTCACACAAATAATACATAAATCTAATTATCCAGCTAAGAATTCCATTAGTTGTCTTATAAATGCGCTCAAATGCAAGAGGTTGTGCAAACCGCAAAGTTTAAACCCGACTTCTTGTGTTATCACCAGGTACACCCTTATCATGTCTACAAGGGCCAGGAGGTTTTCTGGTATTAGCCCATTGGGAATTTATGAACTACAAAAGGCGGAAAAAAATTAAAACACAACTAATTAATTAGTTATAAGTAATCAATGATATATATATATATGTACAACTCAGCAAAAAAAAAAGGATTCTAAGCAAAGATGTAGATTTGACCAGGCCAGTCAGCAGGGTCGTTAAATCTCATACCAACGTTCAAGTCAGAGATTGATGCGATCTCAGCCTCTGTCAAGTCAAAGTCGGTGTGGTTCAAGTTCTCAGACAATCTGGTAGGATTGTTTGATTTGGGAATAACAGCAAGACCACGCTGAGTAGCCCATCTCAGTAAAACTTGAGCTGGAGTCTTGGAATGAGCCTTTGCAATGCCAGTAATCAATTCAGACTCAAGCAACAGACCGGTCTTCAATGCCTTGGGGTGGCTCATCTCAATAAAAGACTGGGGACCAAATGAAGAGTAAGCAGTGATAGCAATTCCACGCTGCTTAGCCAATGCAACCAACTGAGGCTGGGTGAGGTAAGGGTGATGCTCGATCTGAAGAGCGGCAGGTGGGATCTTTGCGTATCTGAGCAAATCAATGAGCAAAGCACCGGCAAAATTAGAAACACCAATATTCTTAGCATAGCCGAGCTCAACAGCCTTCTCCATCTCGGCCCAGGTCTCAGAGATCGGGACGTCCTCGAAAGCCATTGTGCCGGCCTCAACATCGTAAAGCAAGTTCGGAGGGTAGCGCTCCTTGGGGTCAACGTACTTTTGGGCAATTGGGAAGTGAATAAGCCAAAGATCAAAGTAGTCAAGGCCCCAGTCGCCGAGCGAGCGCTTGGTCATCTCCAGGACGTGCTCCTTGGAGTGGAAGTTGTTCCAGAGCTTGGAAGTGATAAACAGCTCCTCGCGCTTGACAAGACCGTCGGCAATCGCACGGCGAACACCGTCACCAGCCTCCTTCTCGTTACCGTAGTCCTGAGCACCGTCAAACAAACGGTATCCGGCCTTGATGGCATTGTAGACAGTGTCAGCGCAGGATTCCTGGGGGACCTTCCACAGACCGAATCCAACCTGGGGCATCTCCTGGCCGGATGGGTTAAGCTTGATTGTAGGTGCAGACATTGTTGCTGATGATGATAATGAGAAGAATCGACTTGACTGAGGAACGACTCTGGCGAACAGCTTAGGCAATGTAGATCGAAACATCTTGCAAGAGATCCTAAGCTGGGTATGCCCGGGACGGCGTCGAAATATATAATCCACGGCGTGCTCAGCGGGGTCGGGGTAAGCCCGACCTTGCTCGATCATTAGCCGGTGTCCGGAGACCCGCTTCACTTGGCTGGCGAAATGACGTACACCGAAAGGGGAGGGAGAGAAAAAAAAAAGAGCAAAATGCCAATAAAACAAAAAAGTGCAAAGTACTAGTAAGTGCCTTAGATAATTTCTGGCCACAGATCGATTCTAGTGTGCTTAACTTCCATTGAATTTGCCTCTTTTGCCGGCGGTCTCTTTTTGCTTGGGACCAAATCTTCCCCCCCCCCCGGCTAAAAGCATGTCGCCCTGGATTTTTCCGGGTAGGTTGCTTTATTAATTATTCGGCGGCCATCCACGGCTGTACGCGGCTGCTCGGGTCAGCTAAGTGGGGGAGGGGGCGGGGGAGATTTGTGCGCTGGCTGATTTACCGCTATTAACTCCAGTACAATTTTGCCTAGTACTAGCAAAGTCATAGCAGTTGGTATTCCAACAATAGCTGGAAATTGCATTTGGTTTGCATAATATTGGTTTGCATAATAAGAACAAGAATACGGGTTTTACGCAATAACTAGACCAGATTTCAAGCTACCTGGCTCTCGGTCGTGCGCACCATGGAGGCGGGACCTGGATTTGTCGCGGTCGGCAATAGATTTGTGGAGTCCGGTAATAATACTCAGCAACAACACGACACTTGGTTAAAAAAAACTTTAGTGTGATAATACAGAAAAACGTTCAGCGACAGGGTGATGTATTCTGTATTACAATTGCCTCAATTTTCGGCTCAGGATCACTGGAAAACCCAATTGACCACCAGGCGGGTGGATATCGAGGAACTGGAACCGAAATATATCATATATCTTAATAAGCTTGCTATAAAGCTGATGCAAGCAAACGTTAGGTCATTATTCGCTGAGAATTGCAAAAAAAAGGTTTTTACTTGGGCGAGTTATGCAATGCTAAGCGTTTGCAGCGTACACCGAAACCAAGCGCTTTCAATCAAACTCCAAATAACACCATGTGAAATTCCACTTTCTGTATAAGTGTTATTACAGAGTACAGTCTATAGTTGATATCTACAAAGATTTCTACGACATTTTTTTTTCTGTGTATTGCTGCTGTGAGATCCAGTCGTGCGTGTGTAGCCCTCACTATCGCGTGAGCACTGCCAGCTACCTCAATATGCAACCCGATCATTCAATGGGTACTTTCAAAGTTGAATATCATTTTGCCAAATTTACTCTACAATGTACTACTAAATGCAACAAAATCAAAGCAGAAAAAAAAATTTGCGCCCCTGTCGGACTCGAACCGACGACTAGAGTACTCTCCCGCCACGACGACCCGGCGCACAATTTTGTTTTGAAAGTGTGAATAGTCTAACGGCAATCTGCTCTTTCTCTAGAACCTTCTGTTTGTCGCGATTCTCCGCCTTCATTACCATTGCCCGGCTCCGGTTCTGCAAAGTATAGGGGCACGGGTCGGGGTTCGGGGTTTGTCTTCCACGCTGGCGCGCGTCCTTCTTAGCGGGAGTTGCGAGGTCGTCGTTTTTCGACGGCTGAGCGTAAAAATGCATGCGCGTTTCAGAGGAATCTATATGCGGATGGGAAATTCGGTGCAGTAACTATGGCGGGTCGGCCCTGGACAGCAACCCCGGCGTTATGGGATCAACATCTCTAACTGTTATAATCGAGACAGGACCATTAACGCTCGCATTCGAAGTCGAACGCGGTCAATCTGCGGACGGGGTTGTGTTAGTCCTGGCTGTAAACCGCACCCGTCATGAGCGATCCTCCTGCTCGTAATCCTATGTGTTAGGATTCCGCCTGAGCATTTGTGAGGGCCTGGCGCGGAAGCGTCTGCGGAGCGAGCAGCAACCCAGCGTCCGTCCCCCGTACGGACCATGGAAGACCGCTCTGCTCTAAATGGAGGCGCCCTATGTCAAAGTTCCATGGTCGAGTTCGCTCGGTTGTGGAATGCAGTCGCCGTGGCGACAGTTGTTCGTGTTCATGGTGCACTGCGACGACGGGGTGTAAAAGATGTGTGTTTAAGCGGACACGGACTTCGCTAGCCATTGGTTGTAGTGCGATTCGCGACCAGCTGGCTCGTCACCGGCTGAACTCGATACCGATTACTAACAGAAGGTTCTTCTTTTTTTTTTTTTTTATTATTATTATTATAGTCTAATAACTTTGTATACTATTTTATAATGTAGTGATGCAAATGAAACCAAAATCAAAGCAAAAAGAAAAAAATAAACTAATTTAACAAAAAAAAAAAACAACACAAATTGAGGAGAAGAAAAAAAAAAGACATTTTAAAAGAAAAGTTGTTTTCTTTCTTTACTATGCACTCCCGTTACCATTCACATACGGCACAGAGGGACGCTTGAGAGAAAGTGGATAAGTATACGGCTCGTCATCTTCCTCCTCAGGTAACTTGAACCCAACGTAGTCGTCAGTGTTAAGACCCTCTCTGACTTCCTGCAGCGATCCAAAGTCACCAGGGGTCATCATACCAGTTCTGTCTTTAGGCGACGCTTGAGCAGACAACGGACGCGCTACCTTGATGTCGCTGGTGTCGAAAAACTCCGCAAACGGCTCGTCCTCAGACACAAACGAGGAAGCATATGCCCGACGCAATGCAAGCTGGCGTGCCTTGATGTACTCAAGTCCCATGCGTTTCCAATCCAGCAGATCCGACAGGCGCTCGGTACGATTACGTTGGTTGATTCTCTGTCGACGCGACTTCAACGAGAACTGGAACATGTAGTCGGTCAACTGGTTGATCGAATCCTCAATACCCTTGCTGCGCCGATCAACAATGTAGATACCATAGTCGGATGTGTTCTCAATCAGTTCCTCCATGTAGCAACCAAACCCAGACAAGTTAGTAGTAATTGATGGAACCCCCATCACAGTACACTCAGCAGGTGTATATCCCCACGGCTCGTAGTACGAAGGAAATACTCCAAGATGGCAACCACGGACAAAGTCATCATAGTCCAGTGGTAGAATCGGATTGTTAGAATTCAAAAACTCCGGGTGGAAAATGATCTTGACTCGGTCAGATGGGTGATTAAACAACTGAACTCGTCTGATCTGGTTCAAGATTGGGTCATTTGCATCATCAGCCATGTTGTGAGTCACAATAGGTGGCATAGTGTTCCGCTTGAGAGCGTACACTCTTCGCTTCAACAGTACTTTTTCAGACCCAGTCAGTAAATCGTTCAGATCCTCTGAAAACTCCTTGCCAGAGTCGTCATTGTATCTCGCCGACCGTTCAAACAGCCGACGACCGACGCTTTGCTGAATTTCGTTCACCGTATCATTCAACGCCTTAATAACTGCCTGACCCTTCAATGTTTCGACAGTATAAGAGTGGGTAGCAGCCGGCATGATGATAAAAGCCACAACAGTTTTGTTCGAGTTTTCGGTCTTGAGTCTGTGGTTCAATCGAGCCATTGACTCAATAAACATATCCACGCCCTTGTTACGATATTCGTATCTACCAGCCGTAAAGACATACAATGTATTATCCAAATCAAAGTCGTAGTGACCGTAGAAATGACCGCGAATGAAATCATTAATCTTGGCCTTAGCCATCTGATGCAAGTTCTGGAACTCATGAACCGCACTAAACTTGACCACATTAAGACCATTTGGAAGTACACCGTCTGGTTTGCGTTTAAGCAAATGCTCAGATTCGTATGCAGTAATGTGAGAAACAGTAGTGAAGACGTCAGAAGAGTGCGCGGCCGCACGCTCGATGCAGTATCTATGATAAATTCCACGCTTGCCTGCTTCGGCGTCAACATCAAAATACTGGAGATTATTGTAAAAATCAACTGATCCAGCACACAAGTAGCGTCCAAGTAAAGTAGCATGAGTAGTGAAGATAGTGGTCACGTCAATTCGACGCTTGCGACACAGCGGCACTGCGACACCTGCCAACCATTCGTGGAAATGGGCAACCACAGCACGAGTGCGGTCGTGAAACACAAACTCACCCAGAAACCAGGCGACAAGATAACCAAAAATCACAGCCTCATTGGTCTCGCCATCAGCAGCTGGCGCAGGAATTCCGGCAACGTTCCACAAATCAGTCTTCCATTCATCAATGTGGTAGTAAGCAGCACCGGTGTCAAACAACAATACCCTCGGAGCACCTGATAATTAGACATTTTCTAACATCAAAACTAATATATAATTACCTTCAATCAACCATCTTCCATACACATACTGCACTCCACGGTCGGACATAGATCGCAGGGTCTCGATCAAGTAAGGATCCGTAGGTGTGAGCTCCTCGACCTCAATAGCAGCCTAAAATCAGCAATTTGCAAACAATCAACTCTCTGACGACTCACGCTCTTGCGATTCAAAGGACCGATCAGCGTGTAGCGATCCCGGTACTCTGCTGTAGTGATTGGGGCCTTGGACTTGATCACCGAGTAAATTCCACCAACTTATCGTCGTTAGCACACCTCTTCTCTCCACAATTTGGATTTTTTCTTGTTTCTGTGCAATCTGTACATACCTCTGTTTGCGACCTCTGTCGAAATCTCGAACAGCAAGTGGTGCTTGACATCACGAGGCTCACCCATGGTTGCCAGTGATTGTGGTCTTGCAGCAAAATAGCCGCGAAGTCGTCGCCGAAAATGGAATCAATGAATCTCTTGACAGAGGAACTGTTGCCACAGCTCTAGAATAATTCCACAGAAATGCAGCTCTATTCACTTGCGTCGAGCAAAGAGACGGCAACTGAGAGATAATGCTGAGTACTCGTTAAAACAGTTAGTGAAGGTGATGATTTGTCGACCGGTGGCTCTTAGTGGCCCCCGAGTCGAGCCCGTGTCGTCAGTGTGGTTAGCCGCTGCGGAGAAGTACACCAACCACCAGACACGGAGGGGGCAAAGCGATCAAGGTTTCGAAGCGCCTTTTTCGAGCCGCCTTAGGTCACCTGCCTCGCCTGTCTGTTTTGGGCAAGCCCCCGCACCCGCAAACCCTGGCTACCTTGGCAGTTGTTAGGTCTGGTCCGGGACTCGGCAGTTGTTTGCCGACTGCCGACTGACTGGCCGCTAATTGACGGGCGCTCACGAGCTGCTGCTGCACTCTGGCCAGTCTGTGTGGGCTGACAGTGCGACTGTGGAACCTATTTATGTATGTATGTACATACGACAGAAAACTATAAGCTATTAATGCATCATTGGGCCCGTTGCAGATGTCTCGTCCTCCTGAAATTAGTGTGTCTTTTTCCACCAGATCCGTCGTCGCGACATGGCGAGCGGGGGATGACGTATCAGCGCTTTATCAGGATTCAGCAGTCGTATTTCAGCATACTCGCTTCTTAACTGAATCCTTCGTCTGCATATCTGCTTTTTACAACCACCATCTCTACAAATAGGCTCACATCTCTGCAATAGTCTTATGTATGGCCACGGCACATGTGCCAGCGACCATTCGCTGACTACGCTCTGCGGCGCGCTGAGTCATACAGCTATAGGGTACGGCTTGGGGACGCGTTGCTCGATCTCTACTCGAAGCCAAAGTAAGTTCGTGCCTTCAATGATCTTGAGCTGTTTGGAGCATGATCGTCGCACACATCAAAAGGAAATTGCTTATCGACAAGGATTTGTGAAGACAAGTTTTTTTTGCTGGTCTGAAAGCTTTGATGGTAAGTATCTTTCTCTCACGAATTTTGTGTCTATGCACGGCAATCTGACTGCAGTACTCTGGATTCTTCGACGACAATCAAGCTCCCAACCGGGGTGCAGGCTCGTTCTCGCCTTATGATGTCTATCGAGCGGCATTATCAGGCGGAGGCGGCTTTGGTGGTGGTTCTGTGCGTCGGCACGGATTCTCAGAATACTTCAGATGCTATCCAGTGGCTATGATGCCTGGAACTGAGCGCGAATCACTCAACTACGGCGGTAAAATCATTCTACCTCCGTCAGCACTCAACAAGCTTACCCGACTCAACATCACATATCCAATGCTGTTTGAGCTTAAGAACGAGGAGATTGAACTTGTGACTCACGCAGGTGTGTTAGAGTTTATTGCAGAGGAAGGTCGTGTATATCTGCCTCATTGGATGATGGAGCGACTGGCAGTCCAACCAGGATCCTTGATCGTGGTCTCATCTACAAACCTGCCGTCAGGTTTTTTTGTCAAGATTGAACCTCAGTCGCCTGATTTTTTGGATATTTCAGATCCTAAAGCGGTGTTGGAAAACGCCATGCGAAATTTCTCTACGCTTACGATCGATGACATCTTCGAGATAAAATACAACAACAAGGTATATGCTATAAAAGTTCTTGAGATCAAGCCAGAAAACAAATCAGGCATATCGGTAGTTGAGACCGATCTTGAGGTTGATTTTGCGCCTCCAGTTGGCTACGTCGAGCCTTCCAGGACGGCAACCCCAGCTACATCGTCGTCGGTCGTGCCTACTCCAGATGGTCATTCGATGGCAACCCAAATCGGATATTCAGAATTAGTCTCAGCATCGCAATCAAATGTGACATTACCGCTGTCAGGCGTGGGGGCGGCTACAGCAACAGCCAGGGCGGTTTCGGGCAGTGCTGGCGGCCACAGATTGTCTGGGCGGCCTATTAAATCTGGTGCTTCAACACCCTCAAAATCATCGCCAATAGCTGCACCAAGGCTATCCGATGCTTTAAGTAAAGGGAGTGCGTTTGCAATGTCAAGCAAAAACAGTGACGAACGGGCGATTCCTGCACCATTGGAGCTGCCATTTGGCCAGCTGTTCTTTGGCTTTCCAGTTGTTCCTGTTAGCAAGCCTGAGTAGCTTAACCTGGTTTTAGACACAGCACCAATAAGTTTGTTTCTGCATAACTCATAGTTTTTTGGATCACCGCTGGATTTTTTTTTTCTTCTTTTGGTCTGGTTGGCGTCGTTTAAGTAATTTCTATCCCTATTGCTGTCTTTACATGACTTGTACAGGGTTATTGTGTTGTCTTTGTCTATAAAATAAATGCATCTGTCTATAAATATCATACACACTCACGAGTCTAAACAATATTTATCTCACGATATGATCTTGCAACAAGCTGTGACGGGTTAGGGGCCCGTCCAGAAGAATAAGTATATAAAGGTTAGAGCGGGCCTTTAATAATGTAATATATCTTAGAAGGCTTGGGCTTCGGCTGGCCCAGCACCAACAATAAATGGAGATTAAGCCTAAGCAATAGGAATCCCGTTAGAGGGCTTCGCCTCTAACGCGACACAAGCTCATCGACCCCGGATTCACGAACTGCTGTCGATCGAAGTTTCTAGTGCTAGGGCTCCAGGGCTTACCCGGACACCGGCAACCGGGGGAATATTTTTTTAAAGCGCCAAATCCCAACTAAGGCTTTCAATCGCAACAAACCACATTCTCGTGTTTGCTTCTGTACATTTCACACTAATTACAGTGCTACTATGAACCGTCTTGTTGCATCTTCTTCGTCGTCGTTGTCGCGACCAATTGTCGCTTCCGCTGCTAAGCGCTCCGCGATCGCAGGAAGTGCTCTTTCGGCGAGATACTATTCCCATAAGGAACTCAAGTTCGGTGTTGAAGGTCGGGCTTCTTTGCTCAAGGGTGTTGATATTCTTGCTCGTGCTGTTGCTGTCACCCTCGGTCCCAAGGGTCGCAATGTGCTCATTGAGCAGAGCTTCGGCTCTCCCAAGATCACCAAGGACGGTGTCACTGTTGCTAAGGTAAGCACTAGACTTCTTTTTTTTTTTTGAAATTTACGAATAAAAAACTCTTGCTAACATCTACTAGTCTGTTGTGTTGAAGGATAAGTTTGAAAATCTTGGTGCGAAGCTCTTGCAGGATGTGGCTTCAAAGACCAACGAAGTCGCTGGTGACGGTACTACCACTGCTACTGTGCTTGCTCGGGCCATTTTCACCGAGACCGTCAAGAACGTTGCTGCTGGATGCAACCCCATGGATCTCAGACGTGGTACTCAGGCTGCTGTTGAGAAGGTTGTTGAGTTTTTGCAGGCCAACAAGAGAGAAATCACTACTTCGGAGGAGATCGCTCAGGTTGCTACTATTTCTGCCAACGGTGATGTTCACATCGGCAAGTTGCTCGCTCAGGCTATGGAGAAGGTTGGCAAGGAAGGTGTTATTACTGTTAAGGAGGGAAAGACTATTGAGGATGAACTTGAGGTTACAGAGGGTATGAGATTCGACAGAGGGTTCATTTCGCCTTACTTCATCACCGATGTCAAGACTGGCAAGGTTGAGTTCGAGCGCCCATTGTTGTTGTTGTCAGAAAAGAAGATTTCAGCTCTTCAAGATATTATCCCTGCTTTGGAAATCTCAAACAAGGTCCGTCGCCCATTGCTTATCATCGCCGAAGACATTGATGGCGAGGCTCTTGCTGCCTGTATCCTTAACAAACTCCGTGGCCAGGTCCAGGTTGCTGCTGTCAAGGCCCCTGGTTTCGGCGACAATCGCAAGTCTATTCTTGGCGATATTGGGATTCTCACTGGTGGTACTGTCTTTACTGAAGAGCTTGACGTCAAGCTCGAGTCGGTCACCCCAGAGTTACTCGGATCGTGCGGCTCAGTCACTATCACAAAGGAAGATTCTATCATCTTGAACGGTGAGGGTGACAAGGACATGATTGTCCAGCGATGCGAGCAGATTCGTGCTACTGCTTCTGATGCCACAACTAGCGAATACGAGAAGGAGAAGCTCCAGGAGCGTCTTGCTAAGTTGTCTGGAGGTGTTGCCGTCATCAAGGTCGGTGGTTCATCCGAAGTCGAAGTTGGCGAGAAGAAGGACAGATTTGTTGATGCACTTAATGCTACTCGTGCTGCTGTTGAGGAGGGTATATTGCCTGGTGGTGGTACTGCTTTGCTCAAGGCTTCGCGAACTCTCGATGACCTGCCTACCGCCAACTTTGATCAGTCACTTGGCGTCTCTATCGTCAAGTCTGCCATTACCAAGCCTGCTCGCACTATTGTTGAGAACGCTGGTGGTGAGGGATCAGTTGTCGTTGGCAAGCTCGTGGATGAGTTTGGTGATGAATTTAACAAGGGGTACAACTCGGCGAAGGGCGAGTTCACTGATATGGTCGCCTCCGGTATTATCGATCCATTCAAGGTCGTCAGAACTGCTCTGATTGACGCCTCCGGTGTTGCTTCGTTACTCGGAACTACTGAATGCACAATCGTCGAGGTTCCTGAAGAGAAGGGACCCGCAGCTGCTGCTGCTGGTGGCATGGGTGGAATGGGCGGCATGCCTGGCATGTTTTAAGAAATCGTATCTGCAGTATGATCTCTTTTTTCTTGTTTGTGCATATGCTCTCTTGTGGTTCTTTAATACAAAAGTTCGATCCCACAGTAAATAGGTTTCAGTCAAAAATCAAATGATTACATTACATTTTTTCGTTTTGTGTACTTTAATGTTTTTTTTTTTACTCCCAATGTTATCGATACATACTTGTAATATATTATACATGAATTAACGCTCTAATCGATCTTCTACTTCTAAAAATTATTAAACAATTCCAAACAATTCCAGATAAAAAAAAATCTATAATGAGTGACATAAACAAAATGAATGACTGAAAAAAAAACTAAACATTACTTAGAGAAACAGAACTTTATCTGTATCCTCCTTCCCCTTGCTCCATCTAATGCAAAACTACAACACCATTGAGAAAATGAATAATTAAAGAGCGTGATTCTATAGCCTTGAGTTCAACCGTAATGATGATAGTCGATACTTAATATCTTTGAGAGGCTTGGCCTCCGGATCCCAAGCATCAAATTTTTGTAACAGCCCCTCGAGTTGCTGTTTCATATTCTTGCGCACTATACATGTTAATAAGAATAAACTGGCAATAAAATAAAATAAACTATCGAAGCTTACCAAACTCATCCTCGAGGATTCCACGAACATTCCAAGGCAAGTGATATGGATTGTAGTTTGACGGCATTGGCACTTCAAATTTGTTGACCTTTACGGGTATACCCTCGACACTAGTAGTCTCCAATGCATGCCTAATAGCGATATCATACACCGAAGGGTCAAAATAGATCATAGAGTGTCCGCCTCCAGTCAACGTTCCAGCCAATGCGTCTGAAATATCACGAATCACATCGTTGTCCTGCTTACCGACATTTCTCATTCTGACAAGCAAATAAATTAAATCGACAATGAATGAAGGTGCATGCGTACGGCCATCAACAAACATAGCACGATAGATATGCGGATGATTGACATGGGTGCACAGAGACGAATAAAGCGGCACTAATTGATCGTTAATCGAGCCAATATATGAAATCTTAACACCATGAGCGATAACCGTTCGAAGACCCTGAATATATCGACGCGCTTGTAAAGATTCTGGATTTTGAAATGCAAACAGCTCCTTGAGAGAATCAGACTCGAAAGGAGTGTATGCTCGCATAACAAGCTTCTGATCAAGACCGTAGAAAGGACCGAGTGACACACCGGCCATACCGACAATTCCAATTCTCTTATTGTCAACATGACCTTCTTCGATAAGTTTTGCCACTAGCTGAACAGCTACCGGAGTTCCTTGTGAGTGCGCGGCAACCATGATAAAATCTGCTTGATGTAAATGGTCCATCCAGTTTGAAAGTAACCGATAAAGGTTTTCAACACGATCAAGAACAATACCCTCTCCTTCCAATGCAATTTTTTCAATGTCAACGTCTTGATTATGCTCCGCAGCCCAGCGTTCAATTCCAAGTGCAGCCTCATTAGCAAACTTGATTGATGTTCCAGTTGGTTCACCAATGATACGCCGGACCGTCTTGATCGGGAAGAAACCATGAATGCCGATAGCAACAGCTTTTCGAATCCTTGGAGCGCTTGTAAGCATAAGATGTTCTGGCACTGGTTCCTCTGTACCTAGAAATTTTGTACTAAGCTTGTTGAGAGTTTCCATGACCATTCCGCGAGAAGTTTCGTGAGGCAAGCATTCTTCAAGTCGAGGAGCAACCAGGTTCGGATATACCGGTTGATCTTTCCGCTTCTTACTCTTCTTCTTAGATGAAGGGGTAGGATCAACGCTCTGAGCCATCTGGTTTTCGATCAGGTTTGTTGGTTGAGGAGCCATAATTGCCGTTTCATTTGCACCTGATGACGATTGAACTGTATTGACACCATTGAGAAGCAAACTAGCCTTGCTTGATGACTTGGACAATGTCTCAATTGTACGCACTGATCTAGCATCTGCACCCTGCATAGACTTGTCATCACGAAGATTCGACCGCATAGTATCCGACCTTGAAAGTTTTCCAGGAGACGCGTAGCCGTAATTAGAATCCAACTGATTGATGCTTGTCTGGGACTGATTTCTATAAGGACTATTTGTATAGCTTTCATTTTGCGATTTCTTGTTCTTTCGTAAGTTGCCGTTAACTGGGCCTGGATTGACAAGGACAGTATCAGAAGTCATAATACTAGCAGCGTCACAGGTATTTTCTCTGGACATTTTTCTTTGCTTAGCCGAAAATGATTCAGGAGTAGGCCCTGTATAAGCAACAACGCCATCTTCAGGTTGATTACGACTCTTCTTATCCTTTGACATACGAGACCAAAATGCCCAAGTACTGTTGTTCTCCTGTTCACTAGTAGTAGGAGGCGACTCGGTTGGTGAAGTACTCGCGCCGTTGTTGCCATTCGGCAAAGTGCGAAAAGTACCACTGCGATTGGCATCGTTGTACATCTGATTGCCGTTAAAAGAAAGCGTGCTTCGGTTTACGTTTGGACGAATAGTCGCGACAGAAGAGGCAGTGCTGATGATTGACGTCGGCGGTGACGGAGGGCGGTATGATTGTTGTTGTTGTTTGTACATATCCTTTTCCGGCATAGTCTTTTCCTTTTTATTAAATATATTTGACAACCACGATGCCTTTTGAGGAGATGAATCTTCTGACTCTGGAGGCGAGAACGGCGGTTCCACTGAAGCCGGAAATTGTTCTAACCCATTCTTCTGTTGTTGATACGAATAAGGACTTCCGTACGCAGTTCCTGCACCTTGAGTAAAATAACCGTCGCCGTTTCTTTCTGACATCTTTCCCCCGTATCCGCTCTTGAATGTGGGAGTAGGTTTGAATCCACCACTGACTCCGCCCTTCGATGGTGTTGGTGACTTTACTTTATCAGTTTTCTCGTCGTACACCACACTGTCCTCACTTGAACTGCTATTCTTACGACTGCTGCCAGTGCTCAAGTCGTTCTCACTTTCGCTAGTAGTGGCGATGGCACTAGAACCGTTCTGTCTCTTTGCACTTTGCTTTGTCTGCTGTTGCTCGTCTGAGTCGCTTGAATTTGAAAAGAACCACCTGTACCCTTTCTTCTCCTCTTGCTTTTGCGATTGCTGCCGTTTCAGAGCTGGCTTTTGTGGGTTTTGCGCACCTGACTTTCCTGCGACCTGCGTAAGAGAGCTCGCTTTGGATCCGTCGGCCCCCAATTTCCTCGGTGGTTGGGGGCGTCCCCAACTAAACGACGACTTCTTGTTGAGCGGTTGCTTCGTAGGAGAAAGCCCTTTCTGCTGCTGTTTCTCAATCCTTCGGCCAGGATGCGACAATGGAGGAAGGCCGCCCTGAGGAGACGATGATGATGGCGAAGGCGGACCACCCGAGGGCAGCGAGTAGTACGACGCCTCGTTGTTGTACGATGGAGGAGGATTCTCGATATACGCCGTGCGCTTAGTCGTTTGCATATCGGTGCTCACTCTGCTTAGTGAACAAACGTAAGACCGGCTGATTTCGAGTATTGTCGAGTACACAAGCAGTTCGTCGGCTATCGTGAGACGGCAAACCGGCGTTGCTGTTGATGATCTTTTGACGACCTGTTCGCACGCGCACGCAAAAGCCCCCGCGAGTTAGCAACACCTGGCCACTATAAAACCGCTGTTTGGCGGGAGCAGACCCAGGCACTGCGGCGCTTAACTATGGCGCATCTTATCTTTTTCACCCGCGCTTTAACACGCGCTAGATTTTACCCGGAGCATCTTATCTGCGCTCCCCAAAGCCCTTAAATAATGCTTAATAGTTAATACATATTATGGGTTGACGACAGATCCGGCCTGTTCGTTCCGAGGCCATTCTGATCGAGAAATAAGCTGCCTGTCACAGTTGCGGCTGCATACAGATTGCAAATATCAGAAACAATAATAACAAACAAGAAATAAACGCTCGCATATGATTAAAAAATTATATTTAAACCGTTGCAGGTTAAAAGCACAAACAAAAACAAAGCAAACTGCGCTAACTATAAAAGAATACTGTCATCGTAGTTCAGCTACATATATTTCTTTTCCCCTAACCATGCCGCGATGGCATCGCTGTCTCTTTCGACCCACCGAGCCATAGTGCCGACAACGTCAAGAGCCTGACCAACTGAACGCTCAAAGCCGTGAGTGTCCTTGTCCTCGAAAAAAGTCTTGATCTCGTCGTACGCCTTTTGCGACGAAAACTGTGAAATCGACAACCGTACAAACCGATCGAGAATGACCATATTGCCCGACATTGTTTTGTAAATCTCGTCCCAATTAGTCTGGATCCATTCCCACAGGGTCCATCTGGCCACACCGTTGGCCGCAAGAGATGCTGCGATAGTGTGAACGTCCTGAATGGCGACCTTTCCTGACAAAATCAAATCAAGTGTTCTCTTGATGAGAGCGGGGCTCTTGGTACGACCAAGAGCAGATAAAGCAACTTCTTTGCCATCAACCGAGCTAGAGTTTAATGCTTCATTGTAAACCAAATTGTACGCAGCCTCGGACTCGGCAGCAGATAACTTCGACGATCGAATTGCGGTTGTAAAAACGATACCCTTCAAGTCAGGCGCAATAGCAGTAACATCTCCCGCAGCATACTTACTAAACTTTGCAAGACACGTAGCAACAACTTCTTCATCGTCGGCTGAAGCCGCCATTGTGAGCGCCTTCTGGCGCAGTTGACCCTCAAGGAATGTCTCACCATCCTTCGCATCCCAACCGACTTTCTTAGCCAAAGAAGAGAAAAGAGCTCGCACGTAAGCAGAAATTCCGGCAGTGACGTCTTCTGGCTGCTCAAACCATGCTCCGCGTAAAGTTGCAACCCGGGACGAGATCTCGTTCCAAATGACGTAAGATTTTTCGTCCTTGAGACCTTCCATAAATGCTAAGACGCCAGTAGTAGAACCAGTACCGGCCAGTGCCATAGCCGAAGCATCGGCAATTAATCCAACCTTGTCTGATACAGACAACTTCGAAGTCTGAGTAGCCAACTTAGCCAAACGTTCAGAAGGGTAGTTGACACGGTATACACCAGTCTGGTCTTTGTTGAGCTTGTAGAAGTCTACAGTGTTCAATCCGTTGATCATAGTCTCTTTGGATGTAAAAGATGATATAGCCGAGTAAGCACTGGCAGAACTGTCATCGGTGTAAATTCCAAGAGGCACCCACCACACAGTCTCGTTCTCTTCGGGCTTGGCATCACCTGATGAAATGAATCGATCTTGTCGAATAGTGACGCCAGAACCGTTCTCAGAAACAGTGATAACAGGGAATCCAATTTTGGTAATCCATTCAGCCATGATTGAGTTAACGTCAATTCCAGCTTCTTCGCCAACCGCCTTCCACAAGTCGGTTGTCACTGCATTGCCATAAGCGTGCGCCTTCAAATAGTTCGAGACACCCTTGAGAAACGTTGGAACACCAATGTGAGATGAAATCATTCGGATAGAGGAGGCGCCCTTGAGGTAAGAGATGGCATCAAAAATTTGATCAATGTCAAGACCTGACTTCACCGGCACCTCAATAGGATGAGACTGGCGTAAAGAGTCAAGTGCAAGTGCATTCTGAAGCGAATCGCTGACAAAGACACCAAAAACATCCCAATCAGGATACAAATAGTCAATCGCAAGCCATCCGACCCATGTAGCGAAACCTTCATTCAACCACAACTCGCTCCACCATTCCATTGTGACCAAATTTCCAAACCACTGATGTGCCAGTTCGTGTGCAACAACGTAGGCAACACGATTCCTATAGGATGAATTACTGGTTTCAGGATCAAAAAGCAACGCAGTAGTGCGGTAGGTAATCAAACCCCAATTCTCCATAGCACCGTGAGAGAATTCGTGGACTGCCAGAAGATCGACCTTCGGTAAGACATAGTCAATTTTGAATATCTCAGAGAAGTAATCAACAATCTTTGTAGCATTTTCAAGTGCAAATTCACCCTGCTTCTTAAGGCCCTTGGTTGTGTACACTCTGACTGGGATCTTGGATCCATTGTAAGTTCTGTCGGTGAAGCCTTCAATATACTCAAAGTCACCCACAGCCCAAGCAAGTAAGTAAGTACTCATAATTGGAGTAGTAGCGAACGTGACAGTCTTAAGCTTAGTTCCAGCAGTGCCAGCCTTCTTGCCGTCTTCAGGAATTTTGCTCGATACTTCAGGCATGTTGCTGAGGGCAGTCCATTCCTCGGGAATCGTGACTGCAAAATCAAACGTAGCTTTGAGTGCAGGTTCGTCGAAACTGGAATTAACTGGTAGTCCAACCAATAATACATTGTATACTTACCAAGGGAAGGCTCTTCTGGCATCAGTAGCCTCAAATTGGGTAGAATACATATAAGATTCGTTTCCACTAGAGTTGTTGTACTTTGATCGATAGAAACCCGCCATCTTGTTGTTCAGCAAGCCCGAGAATGCAATTGTCAAGGATACTCTAGCAGCCTCAGTAGGAAGAGGTTCGGATAACTTAAGAGTGACAATCTCAGCCTTAGTGTCGACTGAAATATCCGAGATCTTGATCTCCGTGGATGCTGGGAATCAGGTCAGCACACGTATAATGTAAACAACAAAAAAAGTCGTTGGCACTCACTCTTAGATAGTTCCAAGGCGATTGATGCCTCAGAAACCTCCACTTCACGAACATTCAGCTGAATATCAGTAACAGGTGCAGGGCCGGCCACATCGAGATCGATCTTGACACCACCCTTGTAAGTGAACTTAGTGAAATCGAGATCGTAGATCGACAGCGAGTAGTGTCGCGGCACCACGTTTGTCGGAAGTACTTCTCGGTCAGACGACATTGTTTGCTGAACTATGGACTTTGATGACGCTGGGTTAACGACGGATGATGACAGAGATCAAAATGTGATCCTCTGCGAATTAGTATTGTTCCGCGACGTTGTATGATCGTGGAGTAGGGCTTTAATTGCGTCAAAAAAATAGCCGAGAATTTAGCATTACATCAGTATCGAATCGATAATGCATTATTTATTAAAAAAATAGAAGTTTGTGAATACCCACAAATTACAGACATTTTATTATTTATATATTTTCTATTTGAAAATTGGAATTTTGAATAGCCTAAGGCATTAATGGTTATCATGTTAGATTTTAAGAAGAATATTTAGCATCATTACGATTTATTTCTCCTATTACGCACACCGATAATGGTATCGCTTTTACTGTCACGTAAGAAGCGTCTTAGAAAATTTTGTTCAATGAGCCATTAGAATGGCATCAGTTGCAACCTTAACTCTCCATGAATTTCTTGTGTGTTTGCCGCATGCGGGCATCAACTCCCCCCCTTGCAACTTGATGAAATAGGCGCCAGAGCAATCAAAGCTCTATGATGTCCCGTTTTTGATATTAGACCTATAATGAACAGGTTGCAATGTGCCTATAAACGCCTTTAGAGAAGCTCTTTGAGTCTCGCAGGCTGCAAAGTAGCTTAGGAAATTCTAAGGTTCATGAGCTGTTAAGATCAAGGAAATTGTTATGGTATAGCTAGTGTAATTATGTGCTTTAAAGAACTCAGGGAAAGTGTAGTTAAATCTACTAAAACAGATTCGGCTTTATTCCAAGTATGGGAATGTTTTCAGCGGCCTTATACAGTAAATTTATACTTGAACTTCCCTGTGGTGGCATTATTAATACAAAAGCAAGGGTATGCCGATAATTCTTAATTTTGCTTGTCAAGCGGCGGTGTTTAAACTGTGATTTGGGAATATTTTAAACTTTTAGTGACTCTCGCTTCACTGAGAAGTACTGCATAAACTATAGCTACTTTTTTGTTCGATTTGCGCAAACTTTGGCTGCCAAATCGAAAAAATGTCCAAGGAGATGTACATATTTTTGCTGTTCAGTACCATCAATGATAGCAGTGGGCGCAACTAAATGTTTGCCTTTTTAGATTATTCGTATTAGTAGGATTCAAGTGTGAGATTGTATTACTATTCGCCAGTCATATTTTTTATCTGCGATTTATAGTTATAGGTTTATATTTAGACTGGGCTAGGACACCTCAGTTTCGGTTTGAAACATCTGTATTAAAGTCATCAATTGCCGCTAAAAATGATCTCTAGTTTTCTCTATTAGCAGCATGGTATCTATGTGTGCGGCAGTATCCTACTTGGATATAGCGTCGTATGTGACGACATAAATGTTGTTAACGTTACAGTAGATTACATAGTTACTATTAAATACAAATATTTGTGAATAACCCGAGAGTCCTACATTCGTGTTTGTACGTATACCCCCTTATTACTCACGAATAGCTATAGTAAATAACGAATATTGGAGGGCGGATGCGTATACATCATACTAATACGCGAATATTCGTAACTCGTGCCCAGTTCTACGGAGTGGCGTCTAATATGATGTATGTATCCCTGCTGATTCAGTATCAGTAGGGCAACAATTGTCGTGTGTGGTGGGATATATAATGGAATGTACGTAAACTCTCGTGATTCGCATTTGCAAATTGCTGTTTAGCCGACAGCTAGTTTTCACAAGCAATGAACATAGTGTTTATTAATCTGGCCAAAAGCTAAAACTCTCAAGTTGACTGGATTTAGAAGAATTTGGGACAACATCCAAAAAAGTTCAGCAACGAATACAGCAAAGTCGGATGAAGTCGCTGTAGTTTCTAGCTAGTCATACGACAGACTATAGTTTATATATTATCAACAAGATATGTTATTTTTTATGTCAAAAATGTTTTTCTATATTCTCCTTTCCTTCTTCCGTTATGATTACCAGTCCAGTCCAGCTTACTGTTTATATTTGCCTATTCGGAAAGGGCGTGGGCCAGATTGAAGATCCATGTAATATATAATGCCACCTCTGCGCCGGCCCTACTCTCCTCTGTCTTCTCTTCTCTTCTCTTTTCTTCTTTTTTCTTTCTTTTTAGGCACACCTAGACCCACCAGCGCAAGTATCAGATTTGAGTTCATACGTGCCATGAGGATATCTCGCCATACACCAGGGACGTTGCGGGCAATGACACTCCGGCCTGCAGGGAAAGTCTTAAGAGCTTGAGGGAGTATCAGGCAAAACCACCGTGTTTGGCTCCTTTCAAGAGCTACAAGCGCAGTGGCTACATTTGCCCGGGCTATGAGAGTGGAGCTGGTGCGTGGTGGCTCTCGCTATGTTTATCCCCATGGTACACAGGTTAAACCGGTCGTTATGATTGCTACGCCAATATAGTAGGGAGCTGTTCTGTGTGATGGGTCTCGAGACTTGTTTGAAAAATCTGAAAACAGATGAATATAGTTAGATTAGTGGCAACTAACGTACGGACTTGAGTAGGTATGTGGGTCGCTCGTGGGAGGTATGTATTGTGGAGGACGACAACCCGGCGGGCATGCAGTATTATCGACTGCATGCTTGCGTTATAGCTAACTATCTAGCAATATATGACCTGAGCTAACATATATATAGATATTTATGCTGCTATTCAGTAATCGTCGACAACTTGCAGAGTGGCCGTAAATCGCCGTTTTTGTTGCATAAATAGTATTTTCATGTATCGTTACAGTGAGGCAGATCTTAGGGGTTTCCCTTTTCGATTTTTCAAATGGCACTGTATTGTAGTCCGTACCATAATAAAGCGTAATATTAAAAATCTAGTCAAATGTCGACCTCTTGTAAAACTTGTTGCTTTGGTGATATTGCAGACAGGGGATGTGAGTATAGGCCCGGGCTAGCCACGGCATATGTGCACTAATTTCATGTGACAGCACATGGCCGGAATAATGCGCAAAAATTATTATTACAGACTGTAGTGGTATTCTTTGAGAAACGAGCCACAGTTGTTACAATCATATTCCATAGCACCTATCATGTTATGACGCTACGATTCCTACGATCGAATGGAACACTATATAGGAATCTTTGACCAAACGCGTACTATCTCTTTTTGAGTGATGCGACAATCAGATAAATCGTGCAAGTTTAGGCCAAGTTTACTAGTCATTTCAAAGCCAAACGGAGACGCGATGCAGTCTGTTGTAACTTGTACCCAATGCGCATACATGCTATAGACGACGAGGGCTTCAAAAGACGGCACTGATGCACATATCTAAATAGGAGCGACGTCAAAGTTAGGTCTTCTATAAAATTGTATTTGCGACAACTGTTATGCACTGTGACGGTAGCTGTTCACGATTTGCCGATCGCGCCGATAATTATCGGCGGCTTTTGGCTTAACCTATACAGTTTACGATATGGCAAAAACGTGCCGATATTGTGTCGTAAGCAGCCCTTGAGCAACATCAATGCATTATGCCATCCTTCATTGACTGACTCAACCTATTTGACTGTCCAAATGCCTTATCTGCCGTTCATGTCTAATCGCAGCCCTTACCCTCGCTCAAATTTAAGATTTACTCTCCACGTTACCCTGTGACGACTCCCGAGTCGCGCGAGTCCACCTTGTCTCCCAGATTAGATGAGGTTGCAATCAGTGTCAGGGGGGAGAAGGGTAAATGGAGCAGCTTGCGGTTCGTGCGGGATGCCTATTGTTCGAACAATTGTTCTCCACATCTCCGCTAAAAGACACTCATACGCGGTATGTACAATATACTAGACCTATGGTCGGCACCTACGAGGAAGTACCTACGGTTTATATTGTGCAGAGCTAGAAAGCGGTCGTTGGCGCATGACCTGGGCCAAGGTGGGTGGGACCTCAGCCGGGCTAGGATTCTCGCGTCTCCAGAAAGCGAGCTTGAGATGCCAGCTGAACATAAGCGGGCTCGAGCTGGTGCTTATAGTAACTGCCGGTAAGTCAATTTTGAATATTTTTTATCGAATCTCAGCTGATTTATTATTTTTTTCTTTCAATCTTCGCAAAAGATGCTGTCTTCCCTCGTGCCTGCCAGGCATGCACTGCAAATTGTTTTGTGCAGTTTGGTGTCTTCGAAGCCCGAGATCAAAATGGTGAGACAACTCTGTTGCCGAGTCGTCTCCTTAGACCATTAACGACTGAGAACTTGTGTCAACAAGACGGGACATACAACACCCAGTCCGAAGCAACTGACTCCATACAACGATAGATCACTTCCGAAGCGAGTTTTAATAGACTTAGTGCGCCTTTACTTCCGGATTATTCATGATGGACCATACACTTTCTTTCAAGAACCAACTTTCATGGTTAAAGCTGAGACTGACGCTGCCCGCAGGTCTTATTGTCTGCAGTATTAGCAGTAACAGCGTGGCAGTTTGGTTTCTAAGTTTAGTTTCCAAAGCATTAGTGTTCACAGAACAGATTTTCTAGGCATGTATATTTTCACAATGTGGATATTCAGCCTGAGGATTGCCATACTCTTCAGTTGCTACAGAACTTCTGCAAGCAAGCCCATTGAATCCATCTCTTACTGCTATGCAGGGATATATCCTGGTGTCTCAACACTACGAAGGAAATTCGTATTTTCAAAGTAAATACATATATGCAAAGCTAGCCCGAGTCCACAAAGAAACCATCCGGTTATGGGATACCTTTGGCCTCACATCGATAATTCAAAATGAAGTTTGTCTTTGAACATGGTTATCAGTTACAGTTGCAGATAGATGGAGCGCAGCTGATATTTCTGCTGAAGCAAGTTCTGGTATTCACTCACAAGGCATTCCCATATTGGATGAAGTAAGCTTTATACATTTTCGCAATAATGAAGTTTCAGACAAAGGCAAAGGGTATCCTATCATGACTGTATCTGGGCCCAAATGGCAAAGTCATGCGGATATCTACCGGAGAATATCTGAAATTATCTGTCTTTTGGCATCTGAACAACTTTCGCTGTCAACAGTAAAAGATTATATATTAAATCTTGAAGCAAACTTGGATACTCGGGCTGATAACTTGCCATCGAGGCTGCAGTACAGGAAAGAAAGTCTACTTTACTTTAGCAGTGTCGAATGTGGAAAAGCATTTCTGGCAATGCATATTGGATATCATCATTTTCGGCAACCTCTCTATTATCTATATTTTGACCCAAAAATTGTGCATCTTGGCAAGAAATTACTCGCATCTTTGCGAACTACATGCAAGGCCGGTGTCTGATATAGCTAGTGCTTCGTTCAGCAATGGATGTGAACTTTTATTTTACATTGTTGGTCATATTCTGGTGGCTAGCTCTAGCATTCATTTGCATATATTGCTTCTCTCAGAGGGAATTCAAGAGACGAACGATGGCGTCAATAGCTGGTGTTCAATTTTGAAATACTTATGAAGTTTAAGCTTTATTTGCCAGTCGTGGATGTTGCAGTAAGTACTTTTTTAATGTCTGTCGCTTGTATTTGTGCGAACGGCATAGTGGTTCAGCCGTCTTCGAACATTCCACAATAATTGCAGGCTATCAACCACTGATTCTTTGTGCTGGATGGCTGGATGCTAAAATTTTTGATAGAGCAATCCGGTGCACTTGATATTAATCGCTGGCCAGGGAGTAATAATTGGACCCAACAAGTCGTTTTTGCCGCCGTAGAAAAGACGGATTTTTCAGTGTTGGAAAGCTTGGCCGTTCTTATACGAGATAATAGCCTCAGTAATGATGACCTGGTTGATAGTGCTTTGTCATGGCTGCCGGGTTAAATCAACAATTATCTTATACAGTCATCAAATGTAGTATGTCTATTTATGTGTGTATTTCATTTTAGTCGAGCGCAATAATTGCGCAAGTTATATTGTATAAGAAAGAAGACATCAGTTTAACACACAGCGCAATATTACTTTTCTGTGCACATATGAACTAAACACTTGTTAGTGTTGGCGTGCTATCAATTGAAAGTCGCGTATCTTTGATTTTCTATTTTCAATTGCAATCTAATAGCTATTTTAAAATCGAGGGTAGACTCTAAAATTTTAATCAAAACCAGACAGCGTGTTTAAGTCCACTCTCAATTCCCTCGTTAATACTAGCAGCAAGAGTCCACTCATCGCCCTTCTCACCGGAGATAGCGTAGACCTCAACACCACCTCCTTCTTGGCCAAGCACGACAATATATTTACCATCATCACTAACACGCATTCCACGAATAGAATCAAGACTCGTTCGAATATGCTTGACAGATTCGACAGTTTTGTAGTCCGACAGTATGATGATGGCCACATCATCGCCGGGGGGCAGCTCCTTAGGCACGTCGGTGAGGTGAGGCTCGCGCTCAGCAATGTGAAGTTCCCATCGGTTGCTAGCATACAATACATTCGAAATAGCTGGATTGAGACTCAACTCTGCAGAATCCATCATAAACTGGTGATCAGGACGAACGGTGGGAGGGATGATGTGAGGTGCAAAGCCCTCAATTGGCTCAAGAATACCTGCCGACTCGACGTTGGACAAGTCAAACGCGATGACGGTGTGAGAAAGCTCACCAATGACATACATAATTTTATCTGACATTAAAAAAAGTTCAACTATAATTAACTGTTGTTCTTACCATCGAGAGTAATCACAGCATGACGAGTACCAGTTCCAGGAGGGCATTGGAGCCAACCCCGAATCTCAAGCTTCAATCCGCTCTGAGCTAAGATCCACACACGATCAGAGCCAAGGTCTGCAGCATACAGAAGACCACGCTTGTCTTGGAGTATCTGGTGGACGTGGCATTGTTTCTGGCGACCTTCATTGGGACCATGACCTTCAGCCTTATATGCAAACTCGGGGAAGACCTCAGTGTGAGGAGCATCTGCTAACAGCAGTCCGTCCTTTTCAGTGCTAGTGATGGGATAGAGAGCAACTGACCCGCCCATATAAGTTCCAATGGCGAGGGCGGAATTATCGTGCAACGTAATAACTAAACGTTAAGAAGGTCGCAACCGGTCGAAGCTAAGCTACTAGATATGTCTTACTGTGAGCAGGCGCGCCTCGCGTCGGCTGCTGGCTGGTAATCTTGAATGCCTTCTTCGCGCTATCAATCTCAAAACTGTATAAAAGGCCTTCGTCTTCTCCCTCGAGCAATCCAACAAAACGATCAACGGATCCGACCGAAGAGGTCGGCTCGACCCACGAGGCATTGAAAGGTGCCGGGTAGTTGGCAACAACGCTCAGCTCCTTCGTGTCTGAATCAAAGTCTAGCACGGTGAAGTCGGCTCGCTCGCCGGAGATCAGGATTCTGTAAGCCATCTCTTCCCTAAGCCGCGACGATGGATTGCCAGATGCACACAACCGCGTATCCCACGCAGTTTGTACGGGACCCGAAGTAAAACATTCGAGATCCGACCGTCCGCGCGCGCCAAACTCGGAGATCGAGCCTCGCAACGGGCCCTCCTCCGAATTCAGGGGTGCGACGGAAATATTCGCTTGCCCCCCTCATTCCCCGCGCTCCTCTTCGACCGGGGACTCCACGGTGCGGGGGGCTATATTAGTCGAGTCTGCCTCGATCATTAGGATTTTGGGACATCTCTAGAGAGCACCTGCTCAATAACTACATATCTTTTACCATGGCTATACCTACTCACTTCAAGCTCATTATCGGTGCATTTATTCCCGCCATTGGCCATGGTACTATTGGAAGTCGGAGCCCGGTGAGGTTACTAAGGCTGTTGCCCACCCTCTTAAAGATAGCTACCGTCATATTGATGCTGCCTTAATTTACGGAAAGGAGATCGGCCAAGTAATTAAAGACAGTGGAGTTCCTAGGGAAGAAATCCTCATCACCAGCAAGCTGTGGAACACCGACCACCCAATGCCGCTGCCGGTCTAGAGAAGATTCTCAAGGCACTCGACACTGACTAGATCTTTATGTGAGAATTTTAAAGGTAATTTAGTAAACTGCACTAACAGAAAGTAGCTTATACATTGGGCGTCAGATTAGTCCCTGTGAGTTGCATTTATCACCTTGGTTTACAGCTTTCATTTTTGGAACGAGACCTGCGAGTTGTTGCCAGTCAATCCAGATGGGACACGTTCAGTTAACAGATCGCGGGATATGAGTGAGACCTGCTGTCAGATGAAAGAGCTTTACAAAACCAGAAATGTCACTGGTGTATCCCATATTTCGAAGACCTACGCAAGACGCGGACTACCGTTCCTGCAGTCAACCAGGTCGAGCTTCACCCATTCCTTCCCAGCACAAGCTCAAAGAATACTGCGATAAACTCGAAATTTTGTTTAAAGCTTATTTTCCTCTTGGATCAACTAGTAGGTGAAGATACCTCACTTTCAAGTATTTGGCTAATCCTAGGCGCACCACTTATGTTGGACCCAGAGATCCAAGCTCTCGCTGAGAGGTATGGCGTCATTGCTGCCACTATTTTGATCAGCTACCACGTCACAAAGAGCGTTGTTGTTTTGCCCAAGACCGTTAATGAGCATATCGCGAGCAACAAAAAAGTTATCCCTCTGTCCGCTGAGGACTTGGCTGTTCTAGATGGATTTGGCCGCCCAGCCCGGCAAAGCTAAGCGTATCAACACTCCGCAGTGGGGGTTCGACCTGGGATTTGATGACTGGTACAGCCAGTCGAGTCAAAATAATGACCACAATTTAAATTCTGTATTCTGAAAATAATTACAATATCAGAAGTACATTTATTTTCTCGCGATCAACATCAATTTCACTTTGAGATATGACACATACCACTATATTTTCCGCTGATAAATTCACAATTTAGCTATTTGTATATATCACAATCTCTGTCAATTAACCGCAGCATACAGTTGCTTCACTAGAAAGCGTCGTCTGAGCACTATAACCACGTTAGCTTGCCATCAATTGTGAAACCACATCCAACTTACCCACTGCCGCCTAATGGCTCCCAAGTGAAAATAAAGCCACCAATATAAGCACCAATAAAAATGCAAATAATGATATATCCATTAAAGTACATAGCAAGTCTTGGCTAATCAGTAACCACCTTTCCAACTACATTCAGATACATACAGCATAATGAAGTAAGCGACAGCAAATTGAACCATATGCAATAGTGCTCTAATCGATTGCTGTCGCAAACCTGGTTTGAAAACAGGTCTGATTTTGAATACTGTACAGCTGGAAGTCTTGGGAGTAGTAGACGACTCGGCTTCCAACTCAAGGATATCACTAGCCTTATCCTGTTGGGCGGCATGACTGCAAACCAAATACCGATCGTACTCTTTACCAAGACGACGAACAAATTCTAACGCAATGACTAAAAAAATGACACCAATACAGCTGCCTGCAAATCCGCCTTTTGTGGTGACGTGCCATGAGCTTGCAATGAAACAAGAGTCGATAGTATACCAGTTCCATAACATCTATCAATTAGCAACGGTACGCTTCGCATCCAGCTTTCTTACAGAAATTTGGCAGCTACCGCCCATATCCATACTACTAGTCGCAGTGGCATCAGAAACTGCACTTGTCATGCTTGCCATGACCATTGTGGTAGTAGAAGCCATATCCATCTCTGTCAACAAAAGGGAATTTTTGCAAAGCCTTGATTAACTGCAATTCTTCGGCATTGACAACCATGAAAAGTCCGTTTGAAGCATATATGTATATCATTTCATCACTGGCATCGGAAAAATGCTTGGCAAAGAAGCAATCGCGCAACAAATAAGTTGGAGCAGTCGTTTGCGTCACGAGCAATTATGAGCATAATCACAACGACAGACATTGCATGACAGGCTGCAGGTCATGCGATGTGCAGTAATGTTCGCATAATCGCTCAATAGTAATTAATTGACTCACTCATGATTCTGTTATTAGCGGAGTTTCATACATGACATGTTCCGCCATGATAATGATAAAAAATTCGTTATCTTAGTTTACTGTCCAGGGCTCGACGCAAGTCGGCCATTGTGCATTCCTAAAAGTTGTATGCTCGAACTGCGGTTGTCGGATAAGCCCTAAAGGGCTCGCAGAAGTTTGCTGCACACTCATAATAACTAACATTTTTACTGAATCTCAATTGTGAAGCGCAATAATTGAATGAGCTAGGGGATTATGGTAAAATGGCTGAAGACATAACTAATTATATTGAGCTATTCTTGATCGGCTGAGGTGTAGACAGCTGTGATCGAACAAATAACAGAGACATACTAGAGCTAGACGATTCGCTTGTAACTGGAGCCAAAAGAACAGCTCGACTTACATTAGGCGAGTCAACTCACTAAGAAGAGCAGATCTATGTGAGGCGACTGTACAGAAGAAACCATAGGTAGTGACGTAACAGCAAAAGCCTAACACGACCGATGGTGTGATATTTTATCAAGTTTTTTTTCGCATAGACTTGAATATAGCCTTCAGATGCCATTTCTGTGATATTAGCTGAAATGGTGTTGCGTTAATCAAAGCGACCAGAGTTATATCGGGCCCGTAAACTCTCCTTTAGACAGACCTTTTTTGTTCGTTCTACCATGTCATCTGAGTTACTTCTTACACCTTGCTACGTAGTGATTTTTCTTTGCGTACTCAATTGGTTTCCCTTAGAAAGCCAACACATACTTTTTGAACTACACTTAACTATCGCTTGCTTGCAATATGAAACTTTATCACTAAAATCGTGAGTTGGAGTGCTTTTTTGTGTTTACATTACTCAAATTAGTTTTTTGATCAATCGCTCCAATATAACCCGTGTCTCTTTCTCGTCAAAAGGAAATTATGGTTTTTATGTCTAAATAAATGTTAGATTCATTGCGAGATGTTGAGGAAGGAAGACGAACTAAGCGCAATTGGCGTCAGGTCTTACTGCATACTGAACCGAAACGACGAAATGACTCGTGAGTGCATCAATATTTTGTATATTCCGAAGTGAAGGACAATCACGACCGCAAGTTGAATCGTATCGAGTGTACGGCGTGTAAAACCCCACGAGGTTTACAGAGCCAAGGGCGTACTCAGTACCGGTGTCCTAAGTACACATTTAAAGAAGACGTACCATCAACTCCACCTCATAACAGTGTTAACGAGGGCAAAGTGGAGTTGGTTATTCTTTAATGGATGGTAATCCGGAATCACTCTTTCCGAGAGGATGACGACAAATGGTTTCACCGGGTGATACCAGTATTTATGGAAACAAAACGTGTCGTATATACCTACCAGTAAGCGATTAAAGGTACTTATGAAGACGAACCTGGAATATCTTAACAAACGGCTATGCAGTGGATTGGCGAGTGTCCAGCACATATCAATTGAGCTGGACGGGTAGTCTGGCGCGAAAAGGCGATCTTTTCTGGGCGAATGCTGACGGCACGAGGCGTCAAAGTCTCTTGAACTTTGTTCACTTCCCGGACTCACATACTGAGGGACGCATCACTGTATACGATACGCTTTTACTGTTTAATTTGGAGAGCAGGCTTTTTCCGACAACCAGCGACAATGCTTCAAACAACTTGAGTTTTGCTAAGAGTCTTTTAAGACTTTTTCAAGAAAACAAGGTGAACACCAAGTTTTTCTCGCCGGCCAGTTTCGTGAGATGCATTGCCCCACGTTTTAAATCTGGTTGCGCAAGATGTGTTGAACGATCTCGCCAAGGGGAGTTGCTACGCGAGCAAAAAGCTAGCTATTGCTAGTCCACGAAAGCGTAAACTCACAGACGATGCACGTGCTGATGAGGATCCTTCGAAGTCGCCTATAGCAGTAATCAGAGCATTTGCGATCAGGCTCAGTAGCGATCACAAGCTACAGACGACTTTGCGTGAAAAGTGCTCACACTATAAAATGAAAGGGTGCTGCTATATCCGAAGAGACGTCGAAACTCAATGGAATTCAACTTTCGAACACCTTGACGACGGTGTGACATTTCAGCCTGTTGCGGATGACTGCAGAAGCACCAGTTCTTCCCGTTGCTGTCAGAGAAGGATTGGAAGCAGGTCAGGGATGTCCACATGTGCCTTCGTTACTTGAAGCAGATGACCCTTACGGTCTCCGAACGAAGTTTTTCTGCAGCGTATGTTCTGCCATGTCAGATTATTATTACTGTTAGGGTATAATAGTTGCGAGTGTTGTGTATAAGTACATTAATATGTTAGGTGGTACAATTTATTTCGCGTGGATTAAAGGTATTACTTTTTCTTGTGTATTTATTTTCTTTTCGTATTGTATCTTTGTTTTCTTTTCTTTTACTTCTGTATTGCATATCACTACATTCTTTTATAGTTGTTATTACACTGCTCATTGCTATAATGTCAGCCGCCATTATCTCACAGCCATGCTATCTGATGCTCAACCAGCATTTGAAGATGGCAGCAGCAAGAGAATATGTGTCCGCTGACATTGATTTTAAGTTTGCGGATGCGGTCGCTATGGGGCACAAGAAACCCCTAGGGTATTTCAAGTCGACCAAGGGCTATTGACGTGCGCGGCCCATTGACCCCAGAACTCCGCCGAGAACTTGCGGACAAGGGACTATGTTGATATTGCCGAGTGGGCAAACATTATTCGAACGAGTGTCCGCTGAAGAAAGCAAAGGCGGAAAAAGGGCATGGCCGAGCCTAGAGGAGCCCGGACTCGACCATATTGTTGCGCTCACTACTACACAAGCTGACTACAACAACCGAAACAACTTCACCGACTTTGGCGCCGAATCTTCCACCGCTCTGGAACCTGAACTATATGCTGAACTTGCCGCCCACCTGAACTTGCTCTCTGTTAAAGAGCCCCGAATTACCACGTTAAATACGTAGGTATCCTACCAAAGTCGAATATTGAGAGTGGATTGTTAATGTTTGTTAGTTTGTCTGTTAATGAGTGTCTGTCTGTATTGGAACCTGTCTGTACTAGTCTGGTTGAAACCAGCCTTTGAAGCATCTTCTGACCCTCTTCCTTGTATCACTACAAGCCCGTCCGACCCGTCCGATTCTACAACAGCATACTGATATCGCTCACAGGCCCAAGGTATCCGATTCCCCGACACTTGGTAAGTCTTGGTGATAGCTATTGCTTGTGTGTTTGACCCGCACATTAAATCGACGCAGCTAAGCCTGATTTATGGTTCTGATGCTGAACTCATGCAAGGAAAAATTCAAAGGAGATTGAAGGAAGAATTTGGAGATGCTGCTCATGTGCCCGGTATGCCAGTTGCGCCTAGGGAAGTCTTGGAAACGTGTTCGATTCCTATCTCATCCTTCGCGAATTTCGTCGAATACAAAAAGTATCTTGAGAGCCTTCCAGCGCGTGATACAGTTGTCGATCGTCATGGCTTGGCGCCCATTGATGTCGAAATGGAGACTTATTTCTCTTCGCCTCCGGTCAAAGACATTGATGGCGAACTTCAATTTTTTTTGCGTTGATGGTCAGATCGCGAGCATCAGTTCCCAGCGTTGTCAGCAGCGGCGAGAACGTACTTGACAATGCCTGGCTCTGATGTCAACACGGAGCGCGTCTTCAGTAAGGCACTGGTTGCGTTTAGTCAAAGGCGCCACCAAATAACAACCGAGACTCTTGGACAGATTGTGCTACTCGTCAATCGGTTCAGTAATGATGGTTTTGAAGACCTTCACGGTGATGAGGTTGATGATGGTGTCTCACAAAAAATATGAAACCGAAAGTTAAGACAAAGAATGTGAGCGGTCTATGTATGTATCGTCTAGGTTAATACCTGCAGACATAGTCTGTATAACCATATAAGAACTGTATATGAATTACCATAACTGTAGTGATTCGATGCCGTACTACAGAATAATGACAAGAAACAAAAAGATAATTACAGCGGTAAATAAAAACAGTGCATACACCAGTATAAACCCTAACCACGAAAATTGCTGCAAGTTGTAACATTACGATTGGCTAGACCTTAAAGTACCTCCACCACTTAGTACCATGTACACCTTTAGCCCCATTAATTGCATATATTGCTATGCAGCCTTTGTATTATTTTAATTTCAATTTTTGGAGTTGTAATTCAAATTTGTAGGCGTGAGAAATAATGACATGCGATTAGATGTTACATGTGGAGCGGACAGACGCGTCCGCAGTCTCTTTCACACTGCTGAACGCGTACATAATAGTCTAATGGACGTCCAACGAAGCTTGGGCATTACGACCAAACTCAAAAGACCTTAAAACCTTTACTTATCAGTCTTTCAATTTGAGTTCTGATCAGCTGCAACTTGCGGGAGATCGAAAAAAAATTTACGGGCGTACAATAACCCAGCTATATCTAGAGAAACGCTAATGCGCCATTTACGGAACTATATGGGTAAATTCAAGGCAATCAGCTCGCTGAAGTGTTAACTGAAATAGAGCTGTTTAAGTATTGATTAATTCTATCTTTTCTCTCTTCCGCAATCGCTGTATGCTCGTAAATACTAAGTTCATATATATCACCAGATTCATATCTACTCCGCGACATACTTTGCCATAGGCTTTTCAAATCCACAAGGTGTTCCATCCTTCACAAGCACCTCATCATCTTCCGCTTGTTTATACTGGCCATTGATCAAGTCCTTCATATATGTATAAGGACAATCCATTGCTCCTCCCTCGACTGCGACATATCCACGATGCCCAAATTGATAGAGATTGTTCTCCACTCCCCACTGACGCCTTTTTCGCCTTACCTCATCCACCATCAATTCGCATGCAACAATGTTGTCTGGAGTGTTGTCGCCTGTGGTAAGAATATTTCCTTCTGGACCAACAAACATTGCTTCGCCCATGCTCCTAAACGTTCCGTCGCAACCTGCAAGCGCGACGCTGACTGTAAACATGAGATTTGTACATGCATTTGATCGATTGGTAATTTCCCAGCTTTGCTGAATAGGACTAGTGTAACCAGCAGTTCGTAGCAATACTTCAGCGCCTTTGTATGCCGCCTCTCTTGCCATCTCGGGAAACATTCCATCATGGCAGATAATAAGACTCATTTTGACACCTCCAGGCCCGTCAAACACAGAGATTCCTTGATTTCCAGGATACCATGGCTCAACTGGGATCCATGGGTGCATTTTACGGTAGTAATTTGCAAGTTCTCCGTTGGCATTGATTGTGATTCCAGTGTTCCATGGGTTGCCAAGCGGATTTTTCTCCATGATGCTGAAAACACCCCATACATCTTCTTCCTTGCACACCTGCTTGAATGCAGCCACCTCAGGGCCATCTATCGTACACATTATGTCTTCTGACATAGACATCGACAATCCGTGGATGCAGTACTCTGGAAAGAGAATTAAGTCGGTAGAAGAGTACGCCCGTTTTGTTTGGCGTACAAGGCTGCACACATGTTCCACTGCATTGGCGAGTTCTGCAGGCGTCGTGACACTCAAGAGCTGCGACTGTACAGCAGCAATGACAATGCCACCTGATTTGTTAAGACCTCCAAGCCCGCTCATTGTACTTGTCTGTTTATCGACGAATCGCGATTTCGGGATGTGGATCCAAGGATAAGCACTCAACTCAAGCATCCGGGTAACCTTGATAAGTTTTTAGTGCTTTCGCACCAAAAAAAACGCATGTGTGTCTTCAAAAATATTATTCCTTGATTGAAAATCGTGTATTCGTGGCCTTTCTAGCTATTAAAAAGAAATTAAGCAGCTTAGAGGCTACCAAGATCTGTGTGGTCCCAAAATCAATTGGTCGCCGGCTGAATGGCATATGTTTTTGACAAATACGTCGCCAACTTGAAGCTGACGGAGCTAGAAGAGAATTTTCTAAACTAAATAAGTACTGGATCTGGTCGCTCCAGGTTTTTTTTATCTTGGATTATTGACGTAGAAGATATAGCCAATGGACTTATAGTAGAGTGAGACGATTCTCCACTGAACTCAAAGTAATGGATGAAGGTACAACTGATACTGGAGGTACGATTCCATCATAGATATAATGATTCTAAAGCCAATTACAAAATTTTGGATAAATAAACTAGCGGTTTGCGCTTGTAGAAAGAATGTGGATCACTTAAGATGCTGACTTTCACAACTTCGGCGAGACCAATTTTGCGATGGGCATGGCATCCCATCAGCGGTTAGAACTGCAAATTTAATTACGCATCTATCTGAAATGTGCTATTAATAATTGTAGTTTTCAGAGAAATGACCTGGCGTTTTACTGATTTGCTAATACAAGCATTGCGCTATTCATGTTTTCCATTCGTCTGAAGTCGCTGACCCAGAGATCACGTTTGTTGATGATGATAACAAACCTGAAGTTAGATTCGTACCGCTTGAATTATCCTGCCACAATTCAGCAAATATTTTAAGCTCAAGTCATTGAGAAGAGAATTCCTAATCATTTAACCTTGGGGGTGCAAAACATCGGTAGACCATCATTAACCTCATAGAAGTTTGTGATTATTCAGCCCATCAACAAAAATCTATAGCGATTATATTTTATTATGATTCGTTCATAGTATTTTTAATCTTTTTCTAAGTTCATGTCTGTGGACTTAGTGTGTAACACCAAACAAGAATTGTATATGAATTAGAATTAACTGAAATGATTCGATAAGGTACCATAGAAAAGAAAATAGAAACACACATACAAAACTTAATAAATACTCTCACGTATAAACCCTAACCACACGAAGATAAATTGTACCACCCGATTGGCTAACCTTACATATTCCAGAACCATCATGTACCATGACTGGGTTTAGCCCCAATAATCTCACAGTTAGGAACTGCCACATAACTAAGCTACTCAATTTATATAACTAACGTATGGCTCATGCGCCAAGTAAAAATGCATGGTTATCTACATACATACAAACTGTGCTGCCATGAGCTGAATGCTATACGCAGAATTACGCTTAATTATAACCTTGATAAGGATCTGGCGACGGCGGGCATGGTCAGTAACTGTGGTGGGCCAGCCGCCAGACCAACGTCGAAGACTTCCAGTCCATTCTCCGAATGACAAGTTGTACAATACCGCGTGTATATACATATGTTATGCATATACTATTGTCTTGAAGACCGTAGGATAACGATGTAGCGACCGATAGCAAGTGGGTAATGTAGATTTACAAGTGGTCACCATAATAAGAAACATAAGTAAATATAAAAAACTTAATATGATTTACCACTGTATCTGTCAGTAACCGAGATGAGATAAATCGTAAGCGGAATGTACTCACAAGCTGAAGTACTTGACCAACAAATAGGCGCAAGTGAAGAGAATCTTCAAATGGGCCGCGTGCTTCTTATGCAACAAAGATGTTTTGTAGAGTTACTCTATCACCAAACACACAAACTTGCTACATATCTGACGGGTCTGGGGTAGTCACGGACTCACGGCCCATGGGCTGGGGACTCGGGAGCAAACCCCGCGAGTAGCAACCTCAAAACGTGTGTACATATGTAACACATGCCAACCGCCAATAATTCACAAAGTCATGTGTAGCTTCAAAAAAAAAATTAGTCTAGATGTCATATATATTATATGTATACAATATAACCACTAGTGAATTACCAATTAACTTGCCATTTTTTCTTTCTTGTTTATTAACTAGGGTAGGGCTGATTAAAAATTTAGCCGCTGTGGGTTAGGGATAGTGGTGTTATGATTGCAACTTGCGCCCACTGTATTATCTATTAATACAAAATTACTTATGCTGGGAATTGGTGACATTTGAATGCATATTTGTATGAATACCATATAAAAATGCCATAAAGCACTTCAGAAAAAAGCTAACAAAAAAAAATTAGAGCATAGAGCACAGCTTCCGAAACAATAATACCAAAGTAGTAGTTGTTTTAAGATAGATACTCAGGAGTCATGATGTTCAATTGTATCTTGTTACCGGACTCCAGAGAGGACGCGCAAGTTTTCGATATCAAGCTCTGATTGGTCCAAATTTAAAGTTTGGTCCCGTGCCAGTTCTAGTCTTAATGAGTTACGGCATTCTGTGAGCGGCCAAATTTTTCAAGCCCATACTTAAAATCTCCCAATTTCAAAGCGCGTTATCTCGCCGACATCACACTCAAATGAAGAAATAGGAACGGTTCAATATTATCTCAAGAATTATTTTGTTATTCCATTTTTTATTTAAGGGTGAGTACTTTCATTGTTGCGCTATACGTTGTCAAAAATGCGAACACTTTGTGTTGTCTTGAAGGGCGCGCCCACTGTACAAATCTATTTTGCGTTGTTTGAGACACTCGAGCGCTGATCTGCCGATGTGGATTTGCTGCTGTACCAGCGCTATCGGTATGTATACAGATTGCCGATGGATGGCTTGTCTCAAACACCGAGCAACGAATTAGTTAAAGAGCAATTAGACAGGAATTGCACGTGACAAACTTTAAATTTGGACTAATCAGAGCTTGGCATCGAAACTTGCGCGTCCACTCTGGGAGTCTGATATAAAGACAGAACTCAACATCATGAGTATTTATCTTACTAGCGCTTCAATATTACTTTTCGGGAAATATTACTGTATGCTTCAATTTTTTTATGCTTCTCAGGTTATAATCTGTATGCGTTGAGTGTAAGTGCATAGAACAACAGGAATTTGCATGGATTAGTGTTTTGTTTTTTGTTATTCGGTTAACTATGACATATTCATTTTCTTTTCGTATTGTATCTTTATGTTCTTTTACTTTTACTTATATATTGCATATCACTACATTCTCTTATAGTTATTATTTTACTGCTCATTGCTATACCTGGTACACATGTCAACCGCCAAGACTTCCAAAGCTGTGCCTAGGTTCAGGAATAAAATTAATCTGTAAGACATAAATTATATTTATAGTCCGTATGCAGGCGCAGCTATGACAGACTTTAAATTATGTATATAGTTAGTTAGTGAATGCCTAACCACATGCATAACTACATAACTAGTTATGTACTATTAGGTACATAAGTACATATAAAAATTTCAGTAGGGTTAGGGTTCAAATTGAAATTTGGTCTTTGTGCGCTAGGGGTAAGTGTTATAGTTGCGGCCACTGTCCGCGGCTGCATACGGACTATAATAAAAGAAATAATAATAAATAATAAAGTTGCGGCCACTGTACATACATCCAGTGATCGCCTTCGTATTTTTAACATTTTCGATATCGATATCCCAGAATCAAAATTAGCGCGTGGCTCGCCCCATAGTAAATGCTACCACTTCACATCGATTTCTTCCCAGGAGGCATCGTTGGGAGCGATATCCTGCTTCTGATTGGCTGGCGCGGCGCGTAAGCGGTTACCCGATCTAGAAAATTTCGCTGGCACATGATTAAATCACACTTTTGAAGCTGTTATTTCTGATTCGTCTATCCCTAAATTTAAAAAACCGCTTCTTTTCGATACTCTTAATAATATTCTCTAAAGCTCGAGTGGTTTTTTTTCTAGTTTATCGCGTTGTCGTGGAAGAACAGCGTTTTAAAGTTCATTTTAAAATACGAAGGCGACCACTGCACACACAGATTGCTCCACAAACGGCTGGTGAAGCGTAATAGCTGGCTGGTGTCAGCAGCAGTCTTATCTGTCGCGGCGCGGGTCGATCCCGGCCATCGCCGGATAACGCGGCCATCGTCTGATAACAGGGAAAGCCGCCGATAAGGGCCCAAGCTTGGCATGATACGATTTACAGTAATAAAATTTTGGGGCCCGCGCGCTCGAGCTAAGCATTGTCAAGCACTGGTCGACCAGGTCTTGACTGGCGGCTCTCACCGGGCGGTCTATGTATGTACAGCATGTGTATGTATGTATGTATGTATGTACTATATGTAACTGTGCGCACAGTCCCGGGGGCAGCTGGCCATTGCTGTGCTCCACATGGCCCGTCCGGGGCCCGGCAATTGGCAGATGCGGTCCAGTCTGGGACGTCAGGTCCGCTGCCCACAGATTTGAGAGTGGGACGATGCTATATGAACAGATATATATGTGCCTACGTAGACATTGGACGATAAAGCTATTTTTCCTATTTTTAATCGTTCAGCAGTATAGTTCGTCACTGTTTCGGGCCGCTTTTCGCCCTCGGTCGTTGCGCCGAGTCTTTTCGCGCAGTCTGGAGCCCATTGGAAACCCTTGTGCCGACTTCTGTAGGGCTCGACCTATGTATCGGATAAGGGGATGTGGATAAGCTACTGAGTCTTATCAGCTTATGCTCGCTTATGTATGTGTCGCATACGACTCCACGCCGTTGAGTCCTTTTTCGGCCTTATTTCGACCGCACATCAGTCGTGCAGTATGGCACATCATATAATTATTAAGTCCGAGTCTTGCCATCTGCAGGTCGCTTGCGGCCTGTGTTTTTGCTTGCGAAGCGTCTGTTGTTCGCTGTTGACCGTGTTAATACAGTAACTAAATGGAGAAGAAGACTGACGAGTACACGAAAGAGGCCGACGTTATTGTTAACGAGGAGAATGTCATCTCTGAAAAGGGTGAGACTGCAAGCTTGAAGCGGGAAGCAGATGTTGTCATTTCTGAGCTTGATATTCCCGACCTTCGTGAAAGGGCCTACGAGCGTTTTACTACTGAAACTCACCTCGACTTGCACGATATTCTTGGTAACGACGATGTCGTTCAGTATCTGCTGGAGGTGATGACGACCATGACAGTGTCCGAAGCCTTGGAAGTCCTGACTGGTATTGAGGACTTTCACACTGACGATCTCAACTTCCCTAAGGCTACCGCGGAGAAAGTACGCTTGCTTCTTGCTGGTGAGGAAGCATACGGCCTGAGCCATGAGGCTTATATTTTGGATCTCCTCATTCAGGCGACTGTGCTCAAGTATCATTCTCCCTATCCCGAAGTACGTGCTGTTTGCGATCCGTTTGATGACGTCAATATACCTGTTGAGACTATTCGTTCTTATTTCCTTGGAATTGTCTGGGTGACTATTGGTTCTTTTATTAACCAACTTTTTGCGAACCGTCAGCCCTCGCTTCTCCTTAACTCAACTGCAATTCAGATTTTACTTTATCCTTGCGGCAAATTCTTAGCAAAGGCTTTACCAGACTGGGGGTTTAATCTGTTTGGCAAGCGCCATTCTTTGAACCCGGGTCCATGGAATGCAAAGGAGCAGATGCTGGCTACACTCATGGTTCAGGTAGGCTCAACTTCCTCTAATTTTCTCAGCTATATCCTTGTTATCCAGCTTGAGAGGTTTTTCAACCAAAAATGGGCAAATTTTGGCTTTATTTTCTTAATGAATTTCTCGACCCAGTTTTTTGGTTATGGTCTTGCTGGGCTGTTACGCAGATGGGTAAGTTTCTATTTGTTTAATGTGATTATCAAACAAAAAAAATTAATTCGAAACTAGGTTGTCTATCCCTCGAAAGCGATCTGGCCATCTTTGCTTCCCATTATCATGCTGAACAAAACACTTTTGCAACCAGAGGAGAAGCATTCAATTCATGGATGGACTATTACTCGTTATAAATTCTTCTTCATAGTTATGGGCTCTATGATGGTCTACTACTGGCTTCCTGGTTTCCTTTTTACTGCACTCAGTACTTTCAACTGGATGACCTGGATTGCGCCAAAAAACAAGATGCTTGCTGTTGTTACTGGCTCGGAAAGTGGTCTGGGATACAATCCCTTGTCTACATTTGATTGGGGTGTGATCAATTATTCTAATCCGCTTGCAATTCCTTTTTTCTCTCAGTTCAACCAGGTTGCCGGTATGATTGTTTCTGGTTTGATTATGCTCGGTCTGTACATTCGCAACTATAAGTGGATGGGCTATTTCCCCATCAATTCGACGGGATCATTTGACAACACAGGAGCCAGTTATAACGCGTCAAGAATTGTCACGCCTAAGTTGACACTGGATGCCGAGGGTTATGAAAGCTATTCGTTACCTTTCCTCTCAGCTGGCTATGTCATGATTTACGGTTCCGAGTTTGTGATGTTCACCAGTTCGTGGGTCTATGTCGTTTTGGCCGAGTTCCGTCACTTGAAGACCGCTGCCATTGGATTTGTAAAGAGTTTTAAACAACGTGGCAAGTCCAACTACGAGGCTTATAATGACCCTCTTTGTCGGCTCATGTCAAAGTATCCCGAAGTTCCTGACTGGTGGTACCTTATCATTCTTCTTTTGGCTGTCGTTTTCGCTATTATCGCTTGCCAGGTCTATCCTACGAACACTCCAGCATGGGCTATTATTGTTATCATGGTTATTTGCATCTTCCTTGTCTTCCCAAGTGCTATTGTGTTTTCCATTACCGGTTACGAGCTTGGATTTAACGATATTGCTATTATCGTCGCTGGATATATGGTTCCCGAGCATGCTATTTCAAACATGCTTTGTCGTGTGTTTGGATGGAACGTCGATGCTCAGGCCGACAGTATGATTGGTTCACAGAAACTAGCCCATTACGCAAAGATTCCTCCACGAGCTTTTATTAGGGCGCAGATGATTGCAACTCTTATTCAGGTGCTGATTACTATTGTCGCAAACGTTGTATTGACCAACTCCTTTTCTGATCTCTGCTCAGAGGATCAGAGCAATAGATTCACTTGTCCCTTCCCTAATGCGCTGTATACTGCAACACTTGTGTGGGGTGTCGTGGGTCCAAGGCGAATCTTTGGTCAGCTTTATCCTTGGCTCAAGTGGTCGTTCTTGATTGGTACTCTTGCTGGCTTTCCCATGTACTATTTGAGACTTATCGCCATGAAGAGGTTCCCTGCCGTTAAAAATTTTAACCCTATTATGTTTCTTGCTGGTATGAGTTGGTGGAATTCAGGCTATAACTTGTCGTATTTCATTCCCGGTTTTGAAGTATCGTTCGTCTTCATGTACTATATCCGTCGTTATTATCTGACCTGGTGGAGTAAATACAACTTTGTGCTTTCTGCCGCATTGAATGCTGGCGTTGCATTGTGTGCTGTATTGGTTTTCTGCACATTACAAGTTACGAACGTCAATATTCCTTGGTGGGGTAAGACTGTTTCAGGAGCTGGTGTAGATGGCGCTGCCACACCATTATACAGCGTTCCCGAGGGTACAACTTTTGGGCCTAAACATTGGATTTAGAGTTCCTGTATTTAAGTAAACCTCGTTTGTATCATTAAAAGCTTGCTCGTTGCTGGTTTTTCATGGTTTATAAGTGTTCTCTTTTAGTCATTCAATTATATTAGATCTGTACATACAGTATTATATGATCGAAGGATTTCAACTGTAGTCTTTTATTTTTTATACCTTCTATCTTTCAACGTACCCAGTCAAGGTCTCTAGCATCTAAATAGGTCGCTCGGCTACACCTCTTGTCTAGCGACAAGACATTGTAAATATAAAAAATTGTTAGTAAACAGTTCGTTATTATTGCAGACTTATTACTCAACACGTTCACGAATAATCTACAAACAGCCATAAAATCCTCTTTTTTTTTTTATTATTGTCTAAATTTCGATGATGGATAGATTTATTAAGGGCGAAAGCTTCTGGCTCAGCCTTATTATACTCGGTACACGCACACCCTAACCCACACAGTCAAGCCAGCCACACATAGCCCACAAATTTCATTGCCTCGAGTAACCCCGGCTCATAACTTATTGCATCGTTATGTTTTACGATATGCATCTGACTGCGAGGGCAAACCAGGATGATTCTGTCTGCTGATTGACGCTCAGAGAATACTGTGCTATCTTCGACTACGAAGTCAGAAGCGCTCTTCGGATAGATTACAAATATAGAGTGAAGCCTAAGGTTATTCATCTGGGCCACGAAGTAGCAGAAGGCATGAAAGTCCAGTGCTGCCAGTAGTTAGGGCTAAAACTGCAAAAATGAGTCGCCATCTCGTCAGAAGAGTACGGAGAGCCTGGAATGGCCGTCTCAAAACGAAAGGATCCACATCTTAGCCTTAAGATTGGAGGGCGTTTGATCTTCCGCAGACTTGGTATGATCAAAGTTGACGATCGTTCGGAAGTGGCGCGCTAAAACGAGCGTTTCATTTGGACGACTGTGGAATTAGAGTCAGCCATTGTGCGGGAACGTCGTAGCGGAGGGTGGTCATCGAGTTAACGAACGAGTAGCAGGTCGATGAGAGGCCTGATTTTGGCCCAAGGTTGTGGCCATGTAGCCTAAGGTTATTCATTTGAACTATGCGGTCAGTACGCGGCCACGGACCTGGCCCAAGGTGATAGTAACAGATTCTTGTCGATTGCCAGAATAGAGTGAGATTGCGCCAGAATTGTGAACGTGATGCTGGCCTATTTTTGTTGTATCCTCGAGGGAAGGTCATTGTATGACGCTTAGGCAACTGACTAAGCAGATGTCTCTTCCAGCGGAAGAATTCACCAAGTACACGGATAGGCCGAGATGGTGATTTATTTTTCCGCTTGCGCCAACGGTCTATACAGAGCCTGGCTAGATTTCAAATCTTTCCACAGACATGGTCTTGGAGTCGATGGCAGAGTTCTAGAGTGAATTTTCACACAAATTCGATTGTTATCTCGATAGGGTGTTTATACCAATTATTATTATTACTATACCTAAATCTAATACCAGCCAGGATACCAAAGAAATGTGATCAATAACTGGCCACCATATCGACGCAGAATGAGTTTGCGGGAGTTCACGCCATCATGTCAGGTACTTTGTACTTTTGATTTCAGCGTGATACAGACAAAATCGCTTGTGAACTGCGCATAATAAATGTTAACACCAATTTTATTCAAACGAGCCGTAGTACAGTAAAAATTAAATGTCGCGCAGATTTCCAATCCAGCCTTTCGTGACAACCGCACAAAGACCAATAGCAAAATAGCAAGAACAATTGATTTGTCATCTCAGATGATGTAAAATTTCTCTATCGGCATAGAATTTTCTCCCAGCCAACACGTCGCGTCGCAACATGGTAGTCGCGTCGCGTCACCTACCATGGCGCGATCGCGATGTTGTCTACGGCAGCAAAAAGATACAACATCCACGATTCCAGCGTATCCTCCTGCCGCAGTACTAAGTAGGCTCAGTGATGCTTAACGGTAGTTGATCGGACGGGGAACTGTGATCCATCATGATATGGCCGTATCTGAAAGATTGTGAGGAAACGACGACTGTTCTCCTCACGTGCTTTCGGCGAAACCGGACAGGCATCGATACGTCCAAGAGATACACAGGCAGGACATATTGCGGTACATTTAAACACGAACTCCGCTGTTGCTACTGCATCTGAATGGATTCCAAAGCTCTCGACCGACTACTCCATCCTCGATACATCACCATGGTTTAAAGGTGTCCTCCGTGGCGTCCCCACTACGCTCACCATGCCAGATCTCGGCAAACTGGAGCAAGACAACGGCCTCAGCCTCCCACTTGAACCCCGTATAATGACAACTACAGATCGTGGTAACACTGTCTTGTTGAGCTTCAAGGATAGTGCTGTTTATGCTCAAGCAAAAACCCGTGGCATCATCTTGGACTATGAAAAATTCAGAATGATACAATACAACCCCAACACTAAGAGACGCCAGCGCTACCAACGTACTGCGAACAATGCTTCCGCTGTCGACTCGACGGCCACCACCACAGCTACTGGCACTCCCACTGCTCCAACGGAGACTCAGACTCCTGCTACTCGACTTAACATTGTTCAATCTAATGACAATTAAGATTCTCCAGCAAAATTGCCAGAAGAGAAAAGGTGCTACTCTTCTCATGCTCAATCGCACCGACGCCGATATCCTCCTCTTACAAGAACCCTCGCTGCCTTTTAATTTGCCGCCTATCGACACCAATTGGATCAGCATTCACGCTACCACCGA